>APFE030717435.1:51970-78951 GCA_000404065.3 Pinus taeda
GAGACAAAGGGTAAAATTATCATAAAATGGGACCATGAGGGGTTGTATTCTACATAACAATATAAAAATAGAAATTTAATCACTAAATATATATGACTTAATAAGGAGTTTTTGGGTTAACATGGGGCTTATATAGAGCTTAACATGATTCCCCCCACCCTTCAAAGAAGTGTTGTCCTCAACACTTGACTATTTATGAGTGTTTATGCATGAACAACTAATATTTCCATGTTGCTTTTTCCATTGTTAGGTTCTTCCATTTGATGCGGTACTTAGTAATTGCTCGATTTATTAGCTGCTTATTCCTTATTTCCAAAATTGTTTCTCGTTCTAGCATTATTTTTCCTTCTTCATTAATATTTGATAGAATAGTTTCGACTAAGATCTGATCATTGATTTCCTTGTTTAAGTTAGAAACATGGAAGACTAGATGTACACATGAAAATGGGGGCAAATCTAATTTCTAAGTCATACTTTCAATCCTATGCAACACCTTATAAGGGCCAATACCTCGTAGCTAATTTATTTTCATTCTTTTGTTGCTTGAGGGACCTATATATATATATATATATATATGGTTGTAGTCCCACAAATATCCATTTCGTCACTTCAAATTCCCTTTCTTTTTTTTGCTAAAGCAAGCGTAGTTCCTTCTATTCCAATTAAAAGAAAAGATACATAAAATACAAAAAGGTGCAATTGCCCAAGCTAAAGCCAAACCCAAGCTTCTCGCCCACAGACCATGCCTAGGGCCCACAAACCAAGCCTCGCACCCAAACAGGGCCGTTTGATCACGCCTCACAGATCTAACAGCCCAGGTGAATATTGGGTGAGCAACATGCCCACACTTTATGACAAAAACCTACCCTAAAATATAATAAATTGTCATTAAACTTCATATCGCGTCCGAATGGGATGATAACCTTTGGGTAGTTTATACACCCAAAATGCACCGGATGCAAGTGGACACAAAAAGCCTCTCCAGCTAGCACATAACTTATCTGCGCCTTCGGACCTGAAGCCTTATAGAGTCAAATCTGAAATAAAATTCAGGTCCAAATGGAAGGTTAACCAACGAGCCATTTGCCACGTGAAATGCATTGTATTTCCGCGATTATGCTGACCTGCCCACTCTTTAGTGAAATTCTTGGCACCAAACATTAAAAGGCTTTGAAGACTTGTTATGTTACTAGTTTCCTACCTGTTAAACTGAAGACTTGTTCTGTTAATAGTTTCTCACCTGTTAAACTGATAATAGTAGAATTCCTCTGCCAAATTCCCGTCCGATAACCAGAGTGAACCCCTAGTATCACTCTTGACCTCTTGCTCAAATTTTTCCTCATGTCAACTAAAAGTCCTCTGAACATGAAGAACACCCTGCTTATACATCATCCTGCTCATTTCCTCTTTTCTGGCAGATCTCCCTGTCTACTGATGCCTGTTTGTGGTACTCATCCCTCAAACGACCCTGAGGAGTCTTTGACCATTCATATATTTTATTACTTTTGGTACATAGAACGCCCTCATTAGCCATAATGTCCGCTAACCTATTGGTTGTTATTCGCACATCAGTGAAACTAAGTGTTCTCATGGTGCACAGGTGGGATTGAATAAGATGATAGACTTGCAGTAATCTCCAGTGTTTCAAAATTTTGTCTGGCATTAAGCCATTGCATATTTTCTTAACTGAGTTGATTATCAGTGCATAATCAGCTTCAATTATGGTGTTATGTAAGTTTGAGTCCTTTAAGATTCATAGGCATTGCTATAGGGCCATGAGCTCGGCCATATTATTAGTGGCTTTACCCAGATGACTGTGAAAGATGGTTTTTATCAACCCCTGGTAATCCCTTATCACTCCTCCATAACCGGCAATTCCAGGGTTTCCTTTTGAGGCACCATCTATATTGCACTTCATATACCCGGGGGGTGCCATAGATCCTTATTAGCTGATAAATGACTTACCTTCTTGGTTGTTCCTTGGGGGAAGAGCCCTTGAAGGCCCAACTGGATCAGAATCCGCCTATCTTGTTCATGAGGTTGGTTCTCAGGGGGGTTTTTATAAGGCTACCAACAGTCTCTTTGAGCTTTCCTATGATCTGATCCATAATGCTCTGGGCAGAACCACTCTTGTTCTTGAAGATTCTATTGTTGCGTTCTTTCCATACATCCCAAATTAGAAATCTAGGTACCAGTTCCCAAGCTTTATTGAGAATTTCATTAGCAGAGAAATTAGTCCTCCAATTCTTCAATGTGCTTTTGATGCTGCCAATGTCCCTATCAAAATGTCTAAAGATTGAAGCTACCCAATTCCACAAGGTAGAGGTGAATAGGCATAGGTTGAGAAGGTGTTCCATAGTTTCTTCTTGTAATTTGCAAAGCTGGCATCTTGATGGCCCAATTACACCTCCTCTCCGCAAGTTTTCCCAAGTTAAAATCTTTTTGTGTTGCACCAACCACATGAACAATTTGATTTTCATCTAAATTTGATTCTTCTATAGGTCCTTCCAGACCATATCAGGGTTTGGAAAGTCAAGCCCAAGGGCTATTTTCTTGGCCTCTTTAAGGTTAAAGTTCCCTTCATTGTTCCTGCCCCTTCTTAGTTTGTCTGAATATGTTGGAATTAGAATCTTTTTGTATTCCAAGATAGTTGTGAGAGCTTCTGCCTAGGCTCAATGGAGAGTCCTCACTGTAAAACAGATTCTTCCATACTCTCCATTTTCCTTCATTTCTATTTTGCTCCTAGAAGTCATTTACCCTATGTAACCCTTTGTCATCGGTATCCTTCTTAAGATTGTCAAACTCTTCTCTCAGCAGTTTTGGCTCCTGTTGCCAATTATCTTCCCAATACCAAGCAAGGTTTTCATCTCTGATTTCCTAGAAACTATGTTTCTGAACAATAGCTCTGTTCTCCCAAGCTTTGTTCTAGATGTGGGAGCCTTTGATTATTCCAGACATTTTGATGTGCTCCCTTTCTTGCCAATTGTTTGCATATTTCTATTTCCAAAGCTTGGCCCAAGAGGCATCTGATTCCTTTAGCCATCTCCACCAAAGTTTTTCCCCCGAAACTTTGTTTAAGATTTCAGGGTCATCAAGTCCCAAACCTCCATGTGTCTTAGGTTTACAGATCTTTTCCCAGGCTACCAAAGCCCATTTCTTTTTCTCTTCCCCTTTGCCCCAACGAAAATCTCTTTGAATATTTCTAATGAGTTGCATCACTTCTTTAGGAACTGGAAGTGCTGAAAACATGAAAATAGGAACAGTCTGTAGGATGGCTTTTGTAAGCACTAGTCTTCCTGCCAAATTCAAAGCCCTGTTTGTCCATTTCTGGATTCTGTCCTGAAATTTATTAATAACAAGCTCCCAAACTATCTTGCTTAGAGGTTTGTCTGTTAGAGGAACTCCCAAATATTTGGAGGGTAACATTTCTCTTTGAAAACCTAGAATTCTCACGAGGTTTCTCTGTATAGCCATATCAGTATTAAAAAAGAAAATCTTTGATTTGGTGAGGCTTACCTCAATACCTGTAGCCAAAGAAAAGTCTTTCAGAATTTGTTTGAAGGCGAGAGCTTCTTTGACCATAGGTGTACCCTGCAGCATGGTGTCATCCACAAATTGTTGGTGACTCAAAGCATCCCCATTCATGGTAAGTTTGAGCCCCTGAATTTTTCCTTCTACTCTGGCAGCTTTGACCGCTTTTCCCAGCCCTTCCATCCTGAGAATAAAGAGGAAGGGTGAGAGTGGATCTCCCTGTCTAAGACAACTTGTAGGCTTGAAGGTTTTGGATGGTGAGCCATTCAGCAGAATTGAAAAGCTTGAGGTGGTAACGAGAGCTATTACCCATCTTATCCAGTTATGGTCAAAGCCATATGCTTTTAGAACTTCCCTGATGTATGCCCAACTAAGCTTGTCATAAGCCTTTTCAAGATCAAATTGTATGATCATGCCTGGCTACTTATTGCTCTTCAAAGAGTGGATCACTTCGTGAGCTTCAATGATATTATTTAGAATTTGTCTACCTTCCACATATCTCGTTTGCTCCTCAGACACTAGAGTTGGAAGAAGGGGCTTAAGCCTATTTTCTATTACTTTGGAAATAATTTTGTACACCACATTGCATAATGTTATGGGTCTGAATCTATCGGTGTCATAGCATTTTCCCGCTTTGGGATCAAGGCTATGAAAGAGGTGTTGAGCGCCTTCAAAACAATTTTGTTTTTCCTTGAGTCCTTTACCACCTCCAAAATGTCTTGCTTGAATATGTTCCAACATGCTTTGAAGAAGTCAACATTGAAACCATCTGGGCCAGGAGCTTTCCCATTTTTCATTTCTTTGATGACTTCACTAACCTCCTATTCATTCACTGGCCTGTTAAGATTATAATTATCTTCTCTTGTCACAAGCCTAGGAATGTGTTTAGTGAAGTCATTGATGAAATGTGATTTGTCTATGAGGGGATCCTCTGCTATGCCTTGGAAGTGTTGAACCAGAGAAGATTATATTTCTTTGTGGGTATTGAGCTATTTTCCTTACGTATCTTTCAGTTTTAGAATCCTGTTATGAGATCGATGATCCATAATGGACTTGTGAAAAAAACTTGTATTCTTGTCTCCTTCCATTAACCATTGAACTCTTGATTTTCGTTTCCAGAAGATTTCCTCTTGCTTACAATAAGCCTTCCCAGTCCTCATGAAGCGAATCAGCTTGCTTCGTACCCTCCTCGGTGAATCCCTCTGTGATGAGCTCCTGGTTAATTTCCTGTAGCTTTCCCTCAACTATTTTTTTGGCTTCGAAGATATTGCCAAACTCATTCTTATTCCAATATTTAAGCCTAAGTTTGATGTGTTCCAGCCTTTGCTGCAGAAGGAACATTTTAGTTCCCTGAACATTCAAATCTTCTGTCCACCATTTTTCAATGTTGCTGTTGAAGTCTAGATGGGTAAGCCAAATGTTTTCAAATCTTGGTGTTCCTATAAAGGATGCTTCTAATTGTATGGGCCAGTAGTCTGAGCCTCCAAAAGGGAGAGTCATAGCTGACAAGTCAAGGCTTGAGAAGATAAGGTCCTAAGAGATAATGAATGTATCAAGTTTAGAGGCCACTTGAGCAGCCCCTCCCCTTTTATTGTTCCAGGTGAAGGTACCATTGTAAGTTTTTGTATCTACTAGCCTCATGTTGGTAATGAAGTACTGAAAAGCTTTGGAATCTCTGCCTAGAGATCTAGTCCCACCTTTTTTTCTGAAAGATATTTGATCATATTAAAATCCCCTCCCAAAATGCATGGGATGCCCATATGTCTTTATCTTAGCTCCTCTAGAGAGGTTAGAAGCTTGAATTTGTCCTCAAGATTTTGTGGAACATAGACATTCGTGATCAAATAAACTTCCTTGTCCCCCAAAGGTTGGATGACCTCTGAAAGGTAGTTCCTAGATGCTTTAGCATCTAAGATTCCAAGTTTCTGAGGGTTCCATAGTGTAATAATTCCCCCTACTGCGTTGTCTTCTTTAACTTCTAGATATTCATACTTACTAAGCCACTTGTTGTGTATCTCTCTTATTTAGTCTACAGAACATCTTGTTTCCTGGATAAAAACCAAATCTGGTTTTTCTTCCTTCATTCTATTGTTGAGATTTCATTGTTTCCTTTTACTTCCTAGACCCATAATATTCCACGTTGTAAGCTTCATTAAGAAAGATTTGTAAATGAGTAACTAGTTAGGTCTTTCATCTTCCCTGGGTTGATCATGAGTTTTCCACATTCAATCAGCAACTCATTTTATCTTTTTCTTCCTGGGTTCTTGGGAGCTTGTCCCTCTGTTGCCTCCATAGTTTTGACCCCTCTATTATCTTAACTATCATGGTCTCTTTTTACCCTAGAACCCTTTTCCTGAGTTCTCTGGAGGAATACTTGTTGCACTCTGTTAAATTCCTCTTGAGATAGCGAGTCCACTCCTCTGGTGGTTCCTTCCTCCAAACTTTTCTAGATCGAGGTGCTCCCTTTCCAGAATGTCCTGTCGTTCATGCTCCTCCATTCCCACTTCACTTGAGGTCATCTCTTTGTCCTTATCAAGTTCCATCGTGCTGGGCCGATTCTCCTTTTGTTGGATTTTGTCAGGTCTATCCTCCATGTTGTCATCCTTTTCCTTCTCTAATGGATTGTCCTTCAGATTTTGCTTCGCTCTTTCATCCCCTTCTTCTCTTTCTAATATCTTGAACCTATTATGACTAGGATTCTTTTCCTCATAGCTTTCTTTTGGTTCTTTCTTCCTCCTTTTCCTTTGCCACCCACTTTGGTAAAGCTTTCAGTCTCTTTACCTAGGCTTTCTTTGAAACTGTTGTCCATTTTATTTAAAGGGAAATCTCTAAAGAGGTGCTCGTGTTCATGGCATTTCCTGCATCTGAAGGGTATATGCTCATAGTCCACTGCTTGCACCCAATCTTCATCATAAACTTCTAGAATTATTTCATCTGGCAGAGCCCCAGAAAGGCCCATTTCCACGCATATTATGGCAAATGAGGTATATTTTCTGCGCAGTGTGGCCTTTGATATTTTTATGAAATGCCCTAGTTTATCACCTATGGATTTTAGTGACTCCAGCAGCCAATAATATATAGGCAGGGAATAAAGTCTAATCCATATCGGCATTGAAGTAAATGTTTCTCGCTCCAGGATGAAGTTCATCACCCAAGGTTGCATATAGAGACCTGCAGCCGCATGGAAGTAGGGTCCTCCTTCAAATATCCTATCCCTATCCTTGAGGTTTATAAAAACAACAGTGAAGAAACCCTTGGATCCATGGCACAGATCTATATCTCCCTTAGGTTTCCAATGGTTCTTTATCCAAGCATGTAGGGCCTTCTCCGTTGGCCATAACCCCATGAATTTGCAAATCATTGTATAACTCGCCATGTGCTCCCTATGCGCTTATAGTGTTGGGTCACTTAACACCACTCAGGGTGTAATGGAAGCCCTGGGTTTACATGGTCCTGTCCGAATTCTGGGGTCAACTTTCTGACTGTCTACTTCTGTACGTATCTCCCTTTTGACTTCCTCCTGCATTTCTACCATCTTCTGTACTTTGCTGTTTTGCTGTTTTCCTCTTTCTGTATACCCGGTTTCCACTTCCATGGGCTTCTTGAAATGATTAGAGATTACATGATTATAGGAGGGAGTAGAACTCCCCCCTTCTTGCCCCTCCATGGTACCCAACTCCGAAATTCTTCTCCAAACCCTAGTTCTGCGTGTTTTTTCGGCTCTGTATACCAGTCCTTGCAATCATCTAGAAGCCCCAATTCATGCAACAATCTAATTTTACTTCAAATTCCCTTTCACTATGATGTTGATTTGTTTTTTATTTCATCTAATTTTGTGCCATAACCAAGTTGTCCTTCAATAGTTTGAGAACCTCTTGTTGGTGTTTTATGTGGTCATCTACTACTTGAGCCTTTATTGTCCCTTTCAAAGGTGATGTGATGGATGGATTATAACATCCATAAAGTGCCATAAATGGTGACATTTTTTATATGGAAGGATGTGTTGTACCACCTTTCTACCATGGGTAACCATTCAACCCATAGTGTATATTTATCATATGAAAAGCACCATATATAACCTTCTAAACATTTATTCACAATATCAATTTTCCTATCAAATTGAGGATGGTAAGATGAGTTGTGAGCTAATTGAATACAAAAACAAGAAAATAATTGAGTCCAAAAAATTTCAGTGAAAATTGGATCTCTATCACTTACAATAATATTTGGTATTCGATGTAGCTTTTGGATTGTTTCTATGAATGTTTATGCCACAATACTTTCCTTAAAAGGTTGATAAAGAGAGAAAAAATGGGCATACTTTTTCATTTGATCTACCACTACCATAATGACACTCTTTCTTTTAGATTTGGGTAAACATATAATAAAATTCATTATAACTTCTTCCCAACTCTGGCTTGTTATCACTAATAGTTGAAGGTCCCCTAGGGTCTTGATAGTCTCTCCTTTATTTTCTTGGAATATTTTTGCACACCCCATATCTTGAAGAAGTTTTAGGGCTTTTTCTTCTACCTATTTTGTGTATACACTACAGTCACCACAACCCAAAACAACATGCCTTGCTGATGATTTTTTTCAAACACAACACATTCTCTATCTACTGTTTCACAATAGAATGCAACAATCATAGTCCATGAGTGAACATCTCGTTCAAGAAATTCATCAAACACTTTGTGAGAATCCAACAAATTCTCACATTTAACGTATTTGATGGAAAGTGCAAAATCCATAACCCAAATGATGTTAATGCCACAACATGGAAGTTTTCATTTTCACGTAACATTGAACTCGAAAATGGGTGGATAGAATTGAGGACTCATATAACCTAGAATGGCCTAGTGACCATGAGGGAAGTAGGTTTTAGATCCAACTGTTCTAGGAGTAAACATCGGTTGTGAGATTCCCATACCAGGTTTCTGCAGGAATTTTGAGGCACCCTGAAATGTCCCATAATATGTCTGCCCTGTAACCACCCTCATATTCACATTGGACCACAAATTACCCTTCATATTCCCTACAAATGGTTGATGACTCTCTTTTGTTAAAATATTTAATAATTAGAATTTTATGGAGAATGTATTAATAACATAACACTTATACTTGGGATTGGAGTATGCCCTAAAAATTATTTTTCTTAGCTGAGATCTCTTGTGGTAATATCCTAATCCTAAGAATCCTTTGATTTTCTTCAAGATATTGGGTAATGACTATTCCCTCGTAGCTTTGATTTCATTAGGATCCACCTTGACAACATATGACCCAAATATTCCACTTCTTGAAACCCAAAGGCACACTTGGAAGGAGTTACATATAGCTTGTTATCTTCCAATAACATAAAGGCACTATCAACATGTTGTACATGGTCTTCCAAAGATTTTTTGTAATTTAGTATGTCATAAGAAAATACTAGCACAAATTTTCTAAGGGTTTGAGAATAAAATTAATCAAGCTTTGAAATGTTGAAGGTGCATTTGTAAGTCAAAATGGCATAACCATAGATTCATAGTGACCCTCATGTTCTCTAAAGGTTGTTTTGGGAATGTCTTCTTGCATCATTATGATTTTATGGTATCTAGAATGAAGATCCAACTTAATAAAGAAAAATTCTCCATGCAATTCATCTAACAGTTCATCAATAGCATGAATAGGAAACATATATTTCATTGTCATTTTGTTGAGTTATCTATATTTTGGACACATACACCATGAGCCATCCTTTTTTATAATCATCACCACTAGTAAAGAGAAAGCACACTGGCTAGACTGAATGAAGCTCACCTCTAACATTTCTTGAATCATATGCTCAATCTCACTCTTTTGTGCACGTGGATATATATAATGCCTAATGTTAGGTGGTACACTTATAAGTTGAAAATGAATAGCATGGTTATGACATCAAATAGGTGCAATAAGCTTAGGCATTTCTCCAAATAACTTAGCATGATTGTTGATAGCTTTTTAAAGATCCACTGGAGCAAAGGATATAGATTTTTAAACATCTAATGAACACAATTATGCAACTACACATTCGTGTTCATTCTTTTTAATAATTTTATCATGCCATTAGAGCTTATCACCTTAATGAGTTTCCCCTCGATACCTCTAAGCTCAATTCCTTTATTTCTGAGAAAAGTATTATGGAAAGATATTGGAAATCAAGGGCTAATGTTCCCCATGATTGTAACCATTAGACCTCTAATATAACATCACCACTACCCATTTGGATTGCAATTATGGGACTAACTAGTAAATACTCCCCCATATTAAACTTAATATTATTTCACTTCCCTGAACAATTTATGGTATCTCCATTTGCAATCATCACTTGAAATTCTAGTGCTAGATATACAAAGAAACTAAGAAGTTTTTCTTGTTTGTAATCAATGAAGTTATGGGTACTACTTGAATCAATAAATACTGTTACCCTTTTCCTTTTGATATATCCTTTTATCTTGAGAGTTTGTGTAGTACTAATGCTATTCAATGCATGACAAGAGATTGTTGGAGTAGTCTCTTCTAACTCTAGATCTTGTGAAGTTTCCACTTCTTTATCTTCTTCATCTTCATAGTTTAGGTAGAATAATTTCTTCTCATTTCATTTATGCCCTTTACTATAATTGTTGTCATAGTTGAAACCTAGTCCCTTTTCTCTTCTTTCATCCATTTGTTGAGGAGTCAACCTTGTCAGTTTCAGAAAGGGAGCATGAATTTCTTATAGTTATTAGTGACCAATTTTCTAGTGGCCATATTTTTATTTTCAACTTTGCTTGCCAGACTGAAAGTGTTCTCTAGAGATCTAGGTTCAAAAAGACACACCTCATGTTGGATGTTTTCCTTTAAAGTTCCCATAAATAGTCATAAGAAGTTATCCTTTGAAATATATTTTACTTTGAGCCTCAATTTTTGGAATTGTTTAATGTGCTCTATAATTGGACCTTTTGTCGAAGATTTACCAATTGAATAAATAATGTGTTTCTCTTAATACCCATAATGTTATATTAATTCCTCTATAGAAATGGACCAAGGTATAACAAAATCCTTTTTTCTCACAAAGCTACTAATACCATACATGTTGGTCTTGTTCTAAAAACATGGATGCCATATTACCTTTTGTAAGGATGCCACTTGGTGTAGATGAATGTATGCTCCATCTAAAATATCCATGTCACAAGATCATTTTTTTTGCTTAAGTAAGAGACGGTCCTTCTATTAACTTAGGTAAAAAAATATTTTACACATGTTACAACAGATGCCCAGAGGCACAAACTTCCTAAAAGTGGAGTGAAAAAAAACCCGATGTACCCAACAAAAACCTCCAAAAATCATACAGAGATAGAGCTTAGACTGCCCTGGAACCAAGAACGGGCCAGTGGATCGAAGGTCCGCTCCCCAAAACCGATTGAGGAGCAGTCTTCAAACAATCCGACAGTCAAGAAATGACCCTTGCAGGGGAAAAGTCACCAAGACACCCTAAAGTTTCCCAATCAATGCTGACCATTGATCTTCTTTTCCTGATCCAATAGTTGGAGTCCATATCGCACGGCCTAAAAGCCCATTGAATACCTCGCGATGAAGGTGGTTTTCTTTTTCGATCCTCCGCCACGTGTTACTTCCAAAATGGAATCGTCAGCTTTTCCTTAAAACCGTCTTTGGTTTGGAAGGCGCCCAATGAAGGTGGGAAACCATTAGTGGTTCTATCTTTTTGGCCCCACCAACATGCGCACCAAAAGGTGGTCGTTGATCTTCCCTCTCCAGATCTGACAGCCACAGATCAAATCGGACCACACACCTACACACGAAAAACCTTAAAGTTGCACAATCAACTCTGACCATTGATTTGTTCCTTTTGATCCAACAACTGGAGTACATATTGTGCGGCTTAAAAAGCCCGCTGAATACCACGCGATGAAGGCAGTTTGCTTTATTGGTCTTCCGCCACATGTTGATTCCTAAGTGGTATCACTTGCTTTTATTTAAAATCGTCTTTGGTTTGGAAGGCACCCGATGAAGGTGGTAAATCATTAGTGGTTTTATTCTGTTGGTCCCACCAACCTGTATACCAAAAGGTGGCCGTTGATCTTCCCTCTCCAGATCCGATGGCCACAGACCAAATCGGACCACACACCTGCACACGAAAAACCTTAAAGTTGCATGATCAACTCTGACTGTTGATCTTTTCCTTTTGATCCAATGGCTGGAGTCCATTTTGCGTGGCTTAAAAATCCCTCTGAATACCACGCGATGAAGGCAGTTTGCTTTATCGGTCCTCCGCCACGTGTTGATTCTTGAGTGGAATCATTGGCTTTTCTTTAAAACTGTCTTTGGTTTGGAAGGCGCCCGATGAAAGTGGTAAATCATTAGTGGTTTTATTCTATCGGCCCCACCAACCTGCATACCAAAAGGTGGCCGTTGATATTCCCTCTCCAGATCAGATGGCCACAGACCAAAACGGACCACACAACTGCTCACGAAATACCAGCAATGAAGGCGATAATCACTGTCTAGCCATCTCCACGCGTCGCCTTCTGAATGATCGCTTGTCTTCCATGAAAACTTCTCTTGGGTCAGAGGTTCCGAGCAGTTTTGACCCCAATAATCTCTCCCATTTCCATCTTTGACTTCCGTGGAAACATTCCTCTTGTGAATGGTTATCTTCTGTCTCGATAACCTACTATGCATCTCCACTGAAAGGCCGTCTGAAGTGAACTTACCCATCATTTTCATGGAGTAAAATTTTGTCTCTTGATTTTTCCTGATACTGTTGTCAGTTGCTGAGGGCCCTGGATGAGCATCCCTCCTTCAACCTGTCATCCTTTACCTGCTCCCACCAACAACACAAGTCGATATTCTTGTTTCGTACCCCCTCATTAGCAAGCCAGTCCACAACATTGTTGGCTTCCCTGTGAACATGCACCAACCTAAGAGTTCTTAGCATTCTTAGGTGTGCTTGAATTCTTTGGTAGACTTGCAAAAGCCACCAGTGTTCGGAGATTTTCTCTGGAGCAACGCCAGCATTTATCCTCTTCACTGAGTTAATGACTAGTTCCGAGTCAGCCTCAATGATGACATTGCGAATGTTGTACTTGAGCAATATTTCCAGGCATAATTCCATCGCCATGAGCTCAGCCATATTGTTGGTTGCCTTTCCTAGATAACTGTGGAAGATGACTTGTATGTTTCCTTCCTCATCCCTCAAGACCCCTCCATAACCTGCTTCTCCCGAATTCCCTTTTGAGGCCCCATCTATGTTAAATTTTAAGAAGCCATGTGAAGGGGGTTGCCATGAAGAGTTTTCTGCAGAGGTATTCTTGTTGATCTACATAGAACCCTGAGGGGGATGAACCTTGAGCTCTAATTTCTCCAATATTCTGGCCTCTCTTTGTCCAATGGGTTTGCCAGTAGTTGCACCTCCCAAGATATGAACAATGTCTTTGAGTTGTTTAAGGATTAGCTTAAGGATGCTGCTCACCGGACTTGCTTTCTCCTTGGAAATTTTGTTGTTGCGCTTCTTCCAGACATTCGGGATTATGAATCCTAGGGTCAGCATCCAGGCGGAGTTAATGATCTCATTATCCTAAAAAAATTCCGCCAATTCTTCGAAGTAGTAATGATGTCATTTACATTTCTGTCTATCTGCTCAAAGACTTCTCCTACCCAATTCCAAAGTATTGTAGTGAAAGTGCATCTATTCAGGAGATGATTAGTAGTTTCTTCATGTTGTCTACATAAGTGACATCTTGAGGGGCCAACAAAGCCTCTTTTTCTTAGGTTATCCCATGTCAGAATCTTACCTTGTTGAACCAACCACTTGAATAGTTTGACTTTCATCCAATGAGGATTTTCCCAGATTTCTTTCCACGTCTTATCAGTGTTTGGAAGGTTAAGCCCTGAATCTATCTTTTTGGCTTCCTTAAGGTTGAAGAGACCTGCCTTGTTCTTCCCCATTTTAGTTGATCGTCCAAGTTTGAGTTTAAGATTTGTCTCTTGTCTAAAAGACCTTTAAGGGCTATAGCTTGAGTTTGAAACATTCCCATTCCACTGTAATATGGAAGTTTCCATGTTCTCCATTTCCCATTGTTCCTTGATAGGTCCCAATAGTCACTTACCCACCTTAATCCTTTGTTAATGGTGTCGGTGTGAATGTCAGCTAATTCTTCACTTCAAAGATTGTCCTCCTACTGCCAGTTATCCTCCCATAACCAAGCTAAGTTTCCATTTATGATCTCCCAGAAACTATGATTTTGGACTAGGGCCCTATTCTCCCATGCCCTATTCCAAATTGCAGAACCTTTTACTTGTCTTATCATTCTGATTAGATTCTTCGCCTGCCATTCTCTGGCATATTTTTGCTTCCAAGGTTTTGCCCAGGGGGCTTGTATTTCTTTTAGCCATCTCCACCAGATTTTGGCACCAAGAACTCTGTTAAGAGTTCCTGGGTCATGAAGACCCAAGCCACCATGGGACTTAGGTTTTCATACTCTGTCCCATGCCACAAAGGCCCATTTCTTCTTCTCTTCACCTTTCCCCCAGAGAAAGTCTCTCTGAATGTTTCTTATATTAGTAATTACACCTGTTGGTGCTGGAATGGCAGATATCATATAGACAGGGATACTTTGGAGGATAATCTTAGTGAGAATTAGTCTCCCTGCTAGATTTAGTGCCCTATTTGTCCATTTTCTACTCTTATCTTTTAGTTTATTAAGAACAGGCTCCCAGACATCCTTGTGTAATGGTTTGTCAGTGAGAGGAACTCCTAGGTATTTTGCAGGCAATGACTCCCTTTCAAAGCCCAAAATTCTGGAAAGATTTCTTTGTATGGAAATATCAAAATTGAAAAAGAAAATCTTTGATTTAGTAAGACTTAACTCTGTGCCTGCTGCTCTAGCAAAATCACTCAGAATCTGTTTGAATGCTTTGGCTTCCTTGACAGTGGGAGTGCCTTGAAGCATAGTATCATCCACAAATTATTGATGTGTCACCGTGTCCCCACCTTGAGTAAGTGTTAGACCCTGAATTCTCCCTTCCTCCTTAGCAACTCTGATTGCTCTCCCTAACCATTCCATCATTAGAATGAAAAGGAAAGGAGAAAGAGTATCTCCTTGCCTGAGACCTCTAGAAGGCTTGAAGGTTTTGGAAGGAGAGCCATTGAGAAGAATTGAACAGCTGGCAGTCGTAGCTAGTGCCATAACCCATTTAATCCAATTGTAATCAAAGCCATAGGATTTTAATATTGCTCTTATGTATGACCAGCTAAGTTTTTCATAGGCCTTTGTGATGTCCAACTGCATTATCATTCCTGCCTGTTTGTTGGTAATGAGTGAATGAACCATTTCATGTGCTTGAATTATATTATCTAGAATTTGTCTTCCTTCCACATAGCCTATTTGATCCTCTGACACTAGGGTTGGGAGGAGTGGTTTGAGACAGTTGGCAATGACTTTGGATATAATTTTATATATCACAGTGCATAATGCTATAGGTCTAAACTTGTCTGGAGATGTGGCCTTTTCCTATTTGGGGATTAAGTCTATGAAAGATTCATTGAGCGCCTTTAAGATTGTCTCAAATATTCGAGAGTCTTCCACAACCTCCAGGATGTCCTGTTTCACTATCCTCCAACAAGCTTTGAAAAAGTCCACATTAAAGCCATATGGGCCTAGTGCTTTCCCATTTTGCATCTCTTTCATGGCTTCCTCAATTTCTTCCTCTGTTACTGGTTTGTTGAGATTGTAATTATCTTCTTTGGTAACCAATTTAGGAATGTATTGAGTAAATCTTTTCATAAATTGGTATCTGTCTTCCGAGGTTTCCTCAGCAATTTCTTGAAAATGCTGGAGTAGAACCTTCTACATCTCTTCATGAGTGTTTCTCTCTATTCCATGTTGATCTATAAGTTTCACAATTCTATTGTTGTTTTTGTGAGCTATGGTGGATCTGTGAAAGAATTTGGTGTTTCTCTCCCCTTCTTTAATCCATTGTACTCTAGATTTCCGTCTCCAGAATATTTCCTCTTGAAGACATCTGTTGTCCCACTCCTACTCGAGTGACTCTGCCATCTCTTTCCTTTCATATGTATAGCCTTCTGTGATAAGAATCTGATTTATTTCCTTTAGTTTATTTTCCACATCTCCTTTAGCTTTGAAGATGTTACCAAATTCCTTTTTATTCCATTCTTTGATTCTGCCTTTAATGTGTTTGAGCCTGCAATGTAGAAGGAACATCTTTGTACCTTGAAGGTGTAGCTCTTCCTTCCACCATTTTTCAATGTTTGTGAGGAGATCTGAATGTGTAAGCCAAGCATTCTCAAACCTGAAGGGGGTGCTCCTTGGCTTATCAAAAAGAGAAGCTTCCAATTGGATAGGCTAGTGATATGAATCCCCAAAAGGTAGTATGAATGCAGTAATGTTGCTTCCCCTAAGAAGAAGTTCCTCCGAAACAATAAATATGTCCAATTTGGAGGCTACTTGGGTAGGGCCCCTCTTTTGTTATTCCAAGTGAAGATTCCATTGCTTGTTTCCATATCGACCAATTTCATGTTGGTGATGAAGTTCTGGAAGGCAATTGAGTCTCTACCGAGTGTTCTAGTTCCTCCTTTCTTCTCCATGAGTGATTTTGTTATGTTAAAGTCACCTCCAAGGATCCAGGGTAGAGCTGGGTATCTCTTCTTCATATCCTCCAATGTTGTGAGGAGTTGAAGTTTGTCCTCCATTGGTTTTTGACCATAGACATTGGTGATCATGTAACATTGTCTGTCCCCCACCGGTTAGAAAATCAGAGAAAGATGATGTCTGGATGCCTCCACATCAAACACACCAAATTTTTGTGGATCCCATAGAGTGAGAATGCCACCAGCAGATTTATTTGCCTTAACTTCAAGGTATTCATATCTATTTAACCATTTTCTATGTTTTTCATGGATCCTCTCCACTGAGCATTTTGTTTCCTGTATGAATACTATGTCAAGTTTTTCCTCTCTGATCCTTTTACCTAGATTCCTCTATTTTCTTCTGCTCCCTAGTCCTCTAATGTTCTAGGTTGTGATTTTCATTGAGGTGAAAGGTCTTTCATCCTTCCAGAGTTAATCATGAGTTTTCCACACTCCAGTAGTAGTTCTTTCTGTCTTTTTCTTCCCCTCCTCTTGCATGGATTCTTTGTTAGTTTTCTTGTTATTAACCCTATTGAGGAGGTCCCTTTGTTTTTCTAGTTGTCATGCCCTCGTTTGACTCCTACAACTATCTGATGTGACTAGATAAGGAATATTTGTTGGACCTTTTCCACATCCTCCTGAGGGATGGAGTTTACTCCCAGGTTTCCTCCTTGTTCTAGAAACTTTTCCAGCTCTATGTTCTCCCTTTCCAAGATCTCCTGTAAGTCTTGATCCTCTGTACCACTTTCAATTTGAGTCATTTCCTGGTCTTTTTCTATTTCCATGGCACTCAAAGGGTCCATCATATGTTCATTTTGTTCCTGAGTGAACTCCATGCTGGTCTCTTTTCCTTTTCCCCTTGCTATTCGGTTCTCTGTACTCTCTTGATCACCTCCATCTGCTTCTTTTTCTCCTAAGATCTCAAAACTATTGTAAATTTTTGTTTTGTTGTCATTCGTAATAGGGTTCTTTTGAGTCTTCCTTCCCCCTCCTTTTCCTTTTCCTCCTACTTTAGTGAAACATGTCTGGTCTTTCCCTTTGCTGGTATTTAGGGTTTCCTCCCTTCTATTAAGAGGACAGTCTCTGGAGAGGTTCCCATGCTTATGACATTTGTGACATATGAATGGGATATGTTCATAGTCAAATGTTTGAACCCATTCCTCATCATAGACTTCTAGAATGACCTCATCTGGAAGGGATCGTGATAGGTCCATCTCCACACATATACAGGCATAAGATGTATATTTTACCTGTAGAGTTGCCTTTGAAATTTTTAAGAATTGACCTAATTTATTTCCTATAACTTTTAAAGACTTCGACATCTAGTAATCTAAAGGTAAGGAGTATATCCTAATCCATACCAGTACCGAAGTGAAGGTTTCTCGTTCTGGCATGAAGTTCATCATCCATGGCCGCATGTAGAGACCAACAACTGCAAAGAAGTATTGTCCTCCTTCAAAAATTATGTCTCTGTCTTCCATGTTCGTAAACACCACAGTCAAAAAACCTTTGGAGCCAAGATGCATATTTAACTCCTCCTTTGGTTTCCAGTTGTATTTTATCCAGGTGTACAACGCTTTCTCTAATGGCTAGATTCCCATAATTTTTCATATGATGGCATAGTTTTCCATGTGATCCCTGTGCGCTTGCAGAGTTGGATCATTCAGAATAACCCGAGGTTTAGTTATGGTCTTGGGTTTATAGGGCCCCATCTTGGCTCTATTCTTTGTTCCCTGACCTCTGTCTTCCTCTTTCTCCTCCTAACGGTCTTCTTCGTGGGTCCCTTGATCTGCATGGGTTTTGTTGCCTTCTGCCTTCTGAATTTTGGTGGTTTTTGTCTTGACCTCCAATGGTTGTGGAGGTTTGTTCTTTTTCCCTCCTCTTCCTCTGTTTGCTACCATATTACTATAGGAGGGAGTGGAGCTCCCTCCTCCCTGTGCCCCCATGGGTGCCTGTTGCCCTTTGTCACTCGCTTAGTTAAACCATAGAACTCTCTGCAGGCTCCCCAAATTGTTGTCCGAACTATCACAAGATCATTATCATCATATTCCTCATATCAATATTTTGAATGTAGTAGTTCCATGGTGTTGACTTGAAGCCCTTATGACGTGAATCTTGGATTGAAAATCCATGATTATGGCTTTGCAACTCAAAATTTGTGCTCTTCAATTATGATACCATAAGCCCCATATAGTATTGATTCTCAAAAACATGCTTCTCCTTATGTTCATGATTTCCTTTGATCTCCACATCCCTTTTAGGGATCCTATCTAAGATAATATTTTCAATGGAAATCATGGATTTTTGTATTTCTTCCTTACTTTAATTCATCTTTTTTTTCATTTATCTTTTAAGCTCTTCTTGAGAGCTTGAGAAATCCACCTTTTTCAACATACTACCATATGTTTCATTAACTTTCTTCTCTAATTGAGATAGCCTAAATTCTATTATTCACTGTCTTTATGAGTCAAGGATGGGTCTTAATTAGATTTAATTAGTGTAGAAGCTTTGTTTGGAGGCATGTAGGAATAATAATTACCCTCCTCTTTATTACAACCAAAAAGAAGGGGGTGGGGGGGTGTGGGTATTCTAATCAATAGTTAGGCCACTAGTAAGTTACGCACCTTAATTTGGACAATATTAGAATGGATGAAGCTTTATTAATATATCTATGAGATTTGAGGTCTTCCGTATCTAAAACATTGTTCTGTAATACTCAAAATGGATGAATCTTTATTAATATATCTCTAATATTTGAGGTCTTTCGTATCTAAAAAATTGTTCTATAATACTCTGATATGTAGTTTCTATAATTCCATAGATGTGAACTGAATCTCATGTGCCAACTAAAAGTTATAGTAAATTTTCCAAAGCTTGCTGATTTTTTGGCATCTTCCCATGAGAAAATTTGTATAGCATACCACATCTTTAAATTATTTCGTAGTCTGAAAATTTTCATGCAAGAAGTTATAGCAAAAATACCTAGCAGATCTGTTTAAAATTTATTTCATGACTTTTCAGAAACCCTAACTTCCATAGGGTATAAATTTGAAAGTATAGTGAACAAAATTTTTAAAATGGAACCAATTATTCCTTGAGATTTATCCTTAAAATGGTCCAAGTGTCACCTTATGAAGCCCTATAGAAAATAATCTATAGCACAAAACCAATCAAACTTTTTTGAGACTGATTTTTGGGGCATACAATATCTTAGCTTCCTTGGATCACATATTTGAAAATATAGCGAATTGAGATCTACAACTTGGAAAAGTTGTTCTTCATGATTTTCCTAATCATGATCCAAGCTTAATGGTTTGAAGCCTCATAAAAATAAAGTTATAGCAAAATTTTGAACTGACCCATTTGAGACAAAATTTAAGAGGATTAAAAAACCCTAACTTCCTTGGACCATATCTCCAAAAATATAGTGAATAAATATCTAAAACTTGAACTAGATATTTCACCAAATCCCTTCTCAATATTCTCCATGTTTCACCATCTAAAACCTCCTAGAAAAAAATATAGTGAAATTTCCATGATGACCCTTTTGAAGCATCAAAACCATAGGATCAAGAGCTTAGATTCCAAATTTTATGATCCCTGCACCCTAAAAATGAATAAGAAACCAATAATTTATAGTCCTCTTCAAGCGGAAACGTCCCTTTACAATCAATACAATGAGAAATATAATATGATGATCTAGGACTCTTTAGATAGATAGATATAGGAGACAAAAGGTACAACTATAATAAAATGGGACCATAGGGGGTTCTAGCCTACATAACAATATAACAATAGGAATGTATTCACTCAATATATAATACTTAATAAACGTTTTTTGGGTTAACATAGGCTTCTATAGGGATTAACGATATATCTCAAGTACCTTATGCTAATGCCTCAAGAAGTCTAATGTATGTAATGGTATGTACTAGACTAGATATTTTACATGCAATGGGTGTTGTCAACACGTACATGGAAAATATAGGATGTGAACAATGGAATGTAGTGAAATGAGTGCTTCGATATTTGAGAGGCACACATGATTATTCTATTACCTTTAGCAATTGAAGTGATTTTGTATGTTGTTATGTTAATTCAAATTTTGCAAGTGATTTGTACAAGAGGAGGTCTACTTCATGTTATGCATTTACTTTTGCAGGGGGATACACTAGTTGGATGTAAAAGCTTCAGGAAATATGTTTTTTATCCAATATAGAGGTAGAATATGTAATTGTCTCACATTCTTTCAAAGAGAAAATTTGGTTGAAGGGTCTTTTGAGTAAACTTAGAAGAGTGCAAAACAACGTAATCGTATTATGTGATAGTCAAAATGCAATTATTTTAGCTACAAATCCATTTTATCATTTTGCAAGATAGGTCATTAATGGAGGTGGAATAGATCTTAAAAGGGTCCAGACTCAAGAAAATCGTGCAGACATATTTATGAAACCAGTTTTGTTTAAGAAGATGTAGTGGTGTTTGACTTTTCTTAGTTTATAGAAGAGGTAATGAATAGGCTTGGACAAGGTATTAGGTAAATTGTAATTGTTGTCAAGGCCCAAGATTGTTAAAATATGAGAACAAGAAAAATGTAAAAACCAAAATTTACCAAGGTAAATATTTAGTGGTTAGACTAATGGTGTTGGTTTATGAAATCAACGATAGTTTTTTAACAATGCCTACTTCATTTTATCACTGGAGCTTGAGAGTTGAAGGATATAAGCCTGATGGTAAATATTTCATGATTAATAAAATACCTTATCTTTTCCCATGGAGTTTTCTCTAATAAACTGATAGGATTTTACGACATAAATTTCATGTATTGTGTATTATTTTGAATCTTGTCATTGTTCTTTGCTCACGTTAATGTTCTTTACAAACTTTTAAAACCAATAAAAAACAATTCTAACAAAAAAATAACATTAATAACTGCAAAGATTCTCAAAGCACATATACGCTCCTTCCTTAATTTGATGATCCATCTTATTAATAGTAATTTCACTTATCACGCCCACACACACACACAAAAAACCATTGATCCTTTTCAGAAAATTATAAAATCTTAAACAAAGCATATGTAGTAGAATGATGTTTGTATTTCATTATAGATATTGTGTTAAAATCTCAAAGAAGATAGAAACTTTATAAATTTCCATGGAAATGTTTGATAATAAACATAAATACCATATAAACTTTACCCGTTATTTAACCACTTATAAATATCATAAATCCCAAACAAAAAAATGATAATGATGCCCTCCACAACAAAAGGACAAGCTTTTGAAAAATGTGTTTCCCCATAATGTCCCCAAAGATACATATCCCAAAAAGTTATGTAGTTGTTAAGAGGGGACATAAAACACAATATTAGTATCTAGAGAGATAACCAAAAACAACTCTTTACCACTCATTGAATAATTTTGAATAATTTAATTATTTAGAGGATACAAAAATTTACTGACACGTGATTTGTGCAAGAATCTAAATGTTAACAACAATATTATATATGACATGAAAATAAGTAATTAGGCTACACATTCAAATCTTAAGGGTGTTACGTATGCATAAATATTCAAATATAAAACACACATTTTAATGATGGAAGGGGAAGATTTTAAATTTGTAGAAGTAGTTCATTTTCATATTAATTGCATGCATCAAGTTGGTTTAAGCATTTATGACTATCATAATCATACATAAATTTCAATGTTATATTTCTTGATGCTAATCTGAAACTACATAAAATGACGCAGAGAATGTACATTTCCAAAGAGTTGAGAGAGAGAGGAATAGTAATCATAAAATTATTACTTACCATAAGGAGCTTGAAATCACTTTAAAATATAGTATTCTACCATAAAGGTTGTCGATGAAAACATCACAACAAAGGTTGATGCGGCACTTGAAACCTACAAGAAAAGAGGCTCAACATTACTATAAGATTAATTGAATTTTTATTTGATTGATGATCTCAATCAAAATAATGAGCATGGAAAAGTAAAATTCCAAAATAATCTATAGTGGAATGCCCAAATCTAGAAATAGAGGTTCCAACATAAATCTCCTCCAAGTATGAGCAAAATACCTACAAGACCAACCATGAGTCTAGCAAATAGAAATAGAAACTGAGATATTCCAGTCAACAGTCCCTTCTCCTATAGATGTAACTCTTGTTGTTCCATTTTATAAAACTATAGCTTCATAAATGCTTAAAAAAATGCAATAAGGATTTATATATCATAACAAACAAAAGATTATCATTTTTGATATAACAAACATATGTTGATTTGAGTTCCAATAATGTTTAAGATTTCTTAAAGAGGGTAAAAATATAAGCTACCTATAGTAAGTTGAGTACCCATAATTTTATAAAGCATGTAGTCATACGAGTCTATATATGCATTGAAATATATTTTTTTTTTCTTTAAGATGATAACAAGCTATAAAGTTAGTAAAATACTTATAGAAATTATCTTTTATTTTTCTTCATGGTATAAAAATGCATTTTAAATAATAATTATATGAGTACAAAAACAATATCAAATTGTATTATGTACTTTTCTCTTAATTAACATGAATTTTAAAGATAACTTTACCTACATAATTTTCAATCCCAATCAATCCCAATATTGCAACCCATACAAGCACGAGTAATACCAATTGCTTCCAATGAACCTTTAACCAAATCGTGTTCTACAAAGAATATAAAGCAGGTCTAGATTCATTAGTACTTAAATAATGTTTTCTCTTTCGTTCCCCAAACAACTATTAAAAGGAAGAAGAAATAGAATAATGGAAGGTTTATTTTCTAAGTCAATACAATAAAATCAATTATATGAGTAACATTCATGGAAAGCTCCAAGACTTTGAAAAAAAAACAAAACTTAGATCCCTAGAGGAATAGCTTAATCAATTAAAAGGAAAGGATTTATTTTTGAATTTTTAATTTTTATGAACAACTTTACTCATTGTATCCAAATAGCTATGCCAACCTAACTCTAGAGACAATTTTATTAAAAAAATAAAGTACCCTTTTTGGAGAGTCTTTTGTTTCCAAGTTTCTATTCCGCTGGATCAATGCCTTGGTAGTTGTACTTCTTATTTTTCAAAGTCTAATTAAATTACCAATAAGTTGTACAAATTTATTCATAAATGCAAAGACAAATCTTCATTATCTATGCGGTAAATGTAAGCTAAAAGTGGTTTCATTTAAAATAAAAGAGTTATATGCCCCATGATGTGTTTATTACCTAGGAATAAGACTATGACCAAAATGGTGACCATCCACTCAAGAAAAATAACATTATAAATAACTTAATGCTAATCCCCAAAATAAAAATGGGTTGGAAAAGCATGGCTAGATGTTTTAGCTTAAGATCTTAATAAATTGTGGATCTTATTGCTTCCATAATCATACCTAACAAAATTAAGATAAAGCAAGGCACATATATTCTATTAAAAAACTTCAAAATCATTACCTACTACATTTTGAAAGAAATGATATGATCTACATAAATAATTTCCAAAATGTAAGTTTAGAAAATCAAATTTTAAACCTAAACCTAAAGTATATTAAAAAAATAAAGAAAAACAATGCATATTTAAAACTCATAGGTATCATTCTCAAACTCAAAGAATATTTATATTAAATAAATAACCAGTAAAATAAAATAAACTCAAAATAACTTTGTTGTAGCAGCTACAAAAACCCCAATTTTTTCGACATATACCAAAATTTGGAGTTCCCCTCTTTTTCTTTTCAAGTGAAAAACATCCCTATGATTGGGATTATTGAACCCCCTTCTTATATCCCGAGTTGACAAGGTGAAAATAGCCACACTTGTCCACTTTTTGGAAGTTGTTTAGTGCATCACATATACACTGAATAGCACAACAAAACCCTCATCTTAAAGCAATTAAATCACTCATCTCAGTGCAACTAAATCCCTCATCACAATGTAGCACAATCCCTTAGTGCAGTGTCATGCAAGATGACATCTTAGTGCACTACCTTAACCTATTGCAAAAGTTTTCTCCCGAGAGAGAATTTAATGTACCTTTAACGCCTTCGCATGTGTGGAATTCTATATATATGAAAAACCCCCAATTCATTTTCTTAGTTTTTCTTTGTCAGAAAGGCCCCTTATTTATCAGTGCATTACATTGTATCAGTGTGTTCCTCTCCTCCTGATTTGTGTGCCACTGCCAAGGATGTAACAATTGCACTACATGTCAAGTAGGCCTCTATGCCCATGATTTATTTGTGTTTGTTGACATTTCATTTTTTGTGCAACCATTTGAATCTTTGGCCTTTCAATATTTCTATCAGCTATGTATATTTTATGCACTCACACACTAGTGTTTCTTTTAATTAGTATCTCTAGTGATCTCTCACACTTTCCTAGCGTACTTTGTCTAATCCTTATTTTTCCACTACCCTTTGTCCATGGGTTAATCCTTTTCTATCACAACAACTCAAATATTGTTTATAATCCCACGATCTGAAACCCTACCTCATAATGTAGCCTTTTCTATGCACAACAACACATGTTCGAGGCCTAACCTATGTTGCCATATAACACAATTCTTGTTATCCTATCCTCCCTACATTTTGGTGCAAGTTCATTGAGTAATTTGGTCTTCGATCTAGCATGATGATGTAAACCTTGTAACTTATCTATTATAATATATTGCACCACTACATTCTATAGCTTATCATGCCCTACCTCATGGAACATCCCTTATTTGTAGATCGCAAGATTCCCCTATGCAACAACATTTTCCATCCCCTTAGTGCTACTATCATCGATTGAACTGCTACAATCTCCACCCTTAACACACCCTCCCTGTGGTTCATGCCCTCCTTGTAGACTACAATCCTATGTTGTGCAACAATGCATTGACCTGTCACACATAGAGCTACTCCCTTGTGTTGTGCCTGAATTTTCTTTGGGTTTTCTAACATTGTCTATCACGATGAATATCTTTGAAATGTTAGGTACAATGGACTTGTAGTGTCTCAACATTTCATCATCAACAGGAAAGATGGTCCCCCCTAAGAGGATACTAAGCAAGGAAATTGATGAAGATGTTGATGAAGGGTTAGAAGGAAGTTCCATAATATCATCGCCAATGTACTAAAATACAACATGTTACATTGATAAATCCATGTCAATAAACTAGTCTATGATATATCAGTTTCTTGCTCGTAAAGAGATTCCTGAGAATGAGGAAGATGGTGAAGTGTATGAAAACATTAAAATATCTTGGTTATATAATGTTGCATCACATACCATTGGCTTCCCTTGTGTTGAGACCATCGAATGGAAAATAAATTGCATTGATATTAAGGACATGTCCATTTGAGATTGTCACAATATATCTGTAGTAGCATATATATACCCTTGCATTATAGAATATGACAAATTTCCTAACTATCAGGTAACACTCATAGCGAAGTGGTATGAATATTTCAGCTTCAACAACAAGGATATCCTGAAGACCTGGTGGCAAGACCCCAACAAATTCTAAACTAACACTAGCGGGGTCTCAAGACCAAGTTATTAAGGAAAGTATACCAATGGGTCGTGGCCATGTGTTTCCAGTTTTATGATAGACCCAATACAGAGACATTTGAAGAAACCGAGGTGCAATTAATATATATCTGGGCTGAGGAAGGAATCATGTTCAATTGGGAAGAAATCCTTGCAGCTATCATTCATACAAGAGTAAAAGAAGCTCATACTCCACCCACAGGCAAACAACTTGAATTCTGCATGGAATCATATCTTCTAGATGGTGTATGATTGAGGCTTCAGTTTTACATACTTGGATGGAAATGGACCTACTATCTAGAAGTTTCGTTGGTACACTGGAAACTAGTTACAAGGCACTTTACCACAAAATAACTGAATCTTTTATCTCTCCCTTATTCCACATTCTCTTCAACATTGAGTCACCCTACATGTATGACCAAGCCAGGGAAACACTGCACAATATTGTTGATTGGTTCATGTAGAAATTTCCCATTGTAATCAACCAGATTATGCAATATACTAAAGCAAAATTTTTATACAGGAATAGTGTCCACACGGATGTTGCTATTCCCACTAAGATGTGTGGCTATCTTAGAAGCAAACAATCAAATTCTACTGTTGATTCCTTTTATGAAAATAGATGAGAGGAGAACCAAGAGGGCCAACCTGAGTCTTGCGCTCGATTCCCTCTCCTTCTTGATAGAGTTTTGCCGCTCGCGCTTTGTCTGCTCAGCTTCAAAAGGGACCCGTAGAATCACAGCAACGTACTACTATGCAAGAAACAAGGATCTAAATTCACAAATAATGTAGGATTAGATGTACATTAACCATATACAAGCACATATAAACAAATACACTAGGATATGGAAGGAAATAAGAATAGCTTTATTTAGATAAAAGTAGCAAGATGATTACAACCATGAGCAGCTCTGACCCAGCATCATCCTGCAGCTAAGAAGCCCTTCTTTCACCTCAAGCAAAGCAAAATCACCCAATACTGTGAATGTACACAAGAATACTGACAACACTTCTCTATAGATTACAAAATTCCAGCCTCTGGATCTCTGTGATGAGGGATCCATATATAGATTATTATAGAGAGGTGAGTCATCTTTTGGGATCTTGATTAGTGTCTTCTCTTTGATAGTTCCTGCTTCCACTTGGAGAATGAAGATCTCTTACTCATCCCTGGTCGAAAATGGAGTGGCAAGTGTCAGAGGGGAAGCTTCTGGAAGATTCCATGA
>APFE030717436.1:19282-68105 GCA_000404065.3 Pinus taeda
CTTCTCAGCACACTTATGAGCTTTAGTGCATTTGCTATCACAATTGTAACAAAGACCTTTTTCTCTTTTTTCTTCCAATTGTTGTGGTGTAACCCTTGTAGGTTGTGGAAGGCTAGGAGAAACAACACTTCCATCTTTATAGTTATGAGGCGTACGCTTCCTGGTTTCCATAATTTTGCTTTCCACTATGTCACAAAGCCCTTTTTCTCTTTCCAATTGACTTATCCATTGGCTAAAAAAAGTGTTGCTTTTTGTATCCTCATAATGTGCCATCAATTCTTCCGTAAAAATTGCCCAAGTGATAAATTGTTTACAAGAGCAAAGCCATTGATACCATAAAAACTGATTTGGTTCCAAATATAAAGTTTCCATATGTACCTTTTGTGTGTTTTTCACATTATTGAGATCGAAAAATTGCTCCATCTGTAATATCCATGTTGCGGGATCCTTGCCATCAAACTTCCTCATATCAATTTTTGGAATATGGTGGGTCTTCAATCCAACACTAGAGTCTATGGAATCATGATTAACATTTCTTTTGTTCTCATCATGAGTTTCCTGTACTACCCTTTCACCCTTAGTGACCCTTTCTTGTAGCAACTTATTCATATTTATCTTCAATTCTTCCATGTCTATTTTCAAATCTATCTTCAAATCATCCATCTTAGCTTCCACGTCATTCATCTTAGCTTCCCCATCATTCATCTTAGCTTCTACGCCTTTCTTTAAACAATCCATCTTAGATTTTGTTCCTTTTGTGCAAGTGACACTTGTTGCACTTGGCCTCGTAATTTTGATATATCATGTTGCATTTCTTCCTCTTCTTCATGAGTCATGCTAGAGCTTTCAGGTCGCCTACTAGGTGTTTCCATTTTATTTCTTTGGGGCATCAATTACTGATAATAATGCTTCACTATGCCCTTTTAATTCCTTCAAAATAAATTTTCAAACCAAGCTTAAGCAAACATTTTAAAAAAATATACACACATTTTTTCACTTTGTAGGCGCTCGATATTGCCTCTGATGTATCTCTGTAATTTCGGATCATCTAGTTCCGAAATTGTGACCTGCAGTAGCCCTTTGTGTCCTCTTTCTAATGCCACTAGTCTGACCCCAATTGGATTCTCCAATGAAGAGTTATGCCAAATCTCCCACAGTGACCTGATTATAGACTAATTTTGTAGAGCGACCTTGTACGACGTTCCACGAGTCACTGTTTCGACCTATGACTCTGAAAAATATATAGAAGAAACTACAATCCGTCCTCTTTCTGTACCTTTTAATGAAATTTCAATCCAATGCTCAGAGAAAAAGGTATGATGATTTTCCCCAAGTCACTTGTTTGGAATGTAATTCAGGAGTCTGCAAAAAGACCAACTTCCTCAGATCATATCTCCGCAATTATAGTGCAAAATGCTTTTAAATTCAGACCCAAGATTTAGCGCGATGTCTTCTCAAATGGTTTTTTTTCAGCTTCTGAAATGTCGCAAAAAAAATGTTATAGCGAAAATGCCACGATGACCTGTTTGGAGCAGTGAAACCCTAGAATCCAAAGCTCTAATACCAAATGTTATGAAACCAGTGCAAGAAAAGATAGAAAAGATAGATCAACGCCTTAGAATTCAGCCTCTTCGAGGGGACAACCTCCTTTACATTACATAAATGAACAATTCTTGGATGATTCAAATGAAAAGACCTCCTTTCTATATATAGGAGTCTAAGGGGGTCATAACATAATCAGAGCCTACATAACAATAATAATGTAAGGGCACAATAATAACAATAGTGGGCTTCTATGGGGCACAATAGTAACAATATGGGCACAATAGGGGCACAACATTATTAATAAGGGGTACAACTACAATAGTAATGGGGTAATCACCAGTATTATGGGGACCCAACAAATTCTCCTCTCTCTGGTACATTTTCTTCTTCTATCACTGCTGCTGCTTCTTCCTCAACTTGAGCAACAATTGCATTCCTCTGATTTGTTCCTACATTCTTTGGGCACTCAAAAGCTCTGTGTCCTAGTTTGTTACATCTGTAACATCTTACTTCTCTTCCTCTTCCTCTAGAAAAACTCCCTCTGCCACTTGCATCACCTCTTGTGGTTGCATGCTGGTTTGAGCTGTTGCTAGCTACATGTTTAGGTGCCATAGGTCTTCCTCTACCACCTTGACTTCCTTTTCCTCGAAAATTACCTCTTCCTCTGGTAGACTGCTTCCTCATGAGTTTTTCTTCAGCTTCCAGTACCATCTGATAAGCTTCTTCTACTGTTCTAGGTGACAATCTACTTATCTCATCTTGAAGCTCCATCCTAAGACCATTCACATATCTAGCCAACTTCTCATCTGTATCCTGAGTTTGTCCAGCTCTTATACTTACCTTATAGAATTCCTCTGTATATTCCCTCACTGTTATAGACCTCTGTCTAAGATTTTGCATTTGTCTGAACAAGGTTTGCTGATAATTACTTGGTAGGAACTTACTTCTTAGCTTTGCTACCATCCTATTCCAATTTCTGATTGGTTTCTTGTTAAGACTCTTTCTTTCTGCCCGCACTCCATCCCACCAAAGTGATGCATGTCCTTTTATATTGGTGACAACAAACTTTACTTTATTCTCATCTTCTGTTTCTTCATAATCAAAGAATTTCTCCATGCCATTAATCTAGTCTATCAATTCTTCTGGATTCAATCCTCCTTCATATATTGAAACCTTAGTTTTTGGCCTAGCTGTGGATCTCAACACTGATTGGAAGAATCTCATCTCAGGAGTAACTGCTATAGTTTCCTCCTCTTCTTCAGTGTCAATCTCAGGCTCACTAACATCCCCATCATCTATATTTCTCCCTGCTGTTAATGCTTCTAATATAGCCTGCATCTGTTGCATAGCTTCCATCAACTCATCATTGCAACTGGTCATCCTCTTCTACCACGTCCTTATTCTCTTCCAACTCTGAAAGCCATGTTAAATTTCCTTCTCTTGCTTCTGAGATTCAATTCAGTGTCATCAAGTTCCTCTGGTACCACTAATGGTGGCCTGGGTGCAGGCGATATTGATAAACATTCAAACCCTGACACAACTTCCTCTAATTCTAGCGGGATCCCTTCATCTTTCTCAACTGGAGTATCATTCATCTAATGTTGTCTTGGTCGAGCGTTCAAACCCTCTCCTTAGCAGTCGAGGCCCCTGCCGGTTAGGGTTTGCTTATTGGGTGGGGGGCATCAGAATGAGTGAGTGACCCCTATAAAGTAGTAACTCACTGTTTAATTGATTCTTCCCTTTTTGGCCGCTAACCAATCCTTTTGTTATTAATAGCCCAAACCTTCGTTATCGGGCACAATTTCATAATAGAGGCACTTAAAACTATCGACCCTATTTCCCCAAAAGAAATGCGTTAACATGCAAAATACGCCATCGGCGGGGTTATTCCATAAGAAATGGAATAACACTATCGCACTTCGCTATTGACAATCACAATACATCGATAACCTTTTGAGAATAACTAGGTTAGCGGACTCGTCCAAGAACTGTAGAGTTCCACTAAACCTCCACTAGTTCGGACTCGAAGGTGATATAAACCATAGCTTAATAAAACTTGAAATCTGCCTTTAGAAACTCGGAACCATACAACTTAGCGGATTTTCTTTATCAGGCCACAACATTTTAGCGGAAATACATAAAATTACATGGAAAACAACGCGCCAACACAAAAGCCGGACTTTAAAGATTATATGCATTTATAATTGTCATCGGCTTCTCTTCTTCACCGTTGATCTATCCAAGATCCAACGGTTACAATACCCCCCGATCTCAAACCTGCTCCACCTCTGTCAACCGTCGATCTCACACCAACAGATCTGACGGCTCACAAACATATCGGCCGACTAACCGACGCACCTTAAACCTGCCCGATAAGTGGTTTCTGTCGCTCTCATCTCCGCTACTTGGCACGTTCTGTATGGAATCGGAGCCCAAACGGTGAATACCGCTTATGGCCTTTGTTGCTCCGGATAACCACTTGGGGTTTCTTCAAACCACCTCATTAACTGTTGGTTTATTTCTGCACCAAACACCTTTGATTTGCCTTGGTCTCTATCTATGGTTTTCCCTCTACAAATCTCAACCTTCCGCTTGATATACTCAGAATTTACAATAAACTTAGTTTAAAAGGAAAAACACGGAATTTAACACAATCGACACAGTTTTAACCAATTTCACAAAACACCATTTAAACTTGGAAATTCACAATAAAACAAAGATTTCGAAGGAGATTGTCCTTCGGGATTTGACAGAGAATTTATCATTCACATACATAGAACTAAATCTTCCAAACCTACTGAATTCACTCCAAGGAAGCCAAATTTCTTCAACAGTCAAAATCCATTTACAATAGCATGAAAGTTACATAAGTACTGGTTCATCCTAACAATCGGACCCTAATTCAAAGGCTAAAATTTATTAATCCCATCTGTTTTGCGAGGCATTCTCCTCGAGAATCTCCACTACAACTAACTAACTAAAACTTATTACATCATGATCAAATCGTATATTCTAGCTTTATGTTTAACTAGAAAAACATGGAAATTGATGGCTAAAGGATCCCACTCCTTTGCTTGTAATTTTTTTTGTATTTGTGGAACAAGTTTGAAGCCTTTTTCCTCCAAGTCTCATGCTCGTGCATCACAACTTTAGCATTTAACCTTGTTTCACATAGACTCGCCCATAGTTCTTCAAAAGTTGGGGTGTCATTTCTTGCATAGATACCTCCTATAAAGCCATCCCAAGTTGGAGGTAGAGCATTTATTACATAAGTGATTAATTCAGATTCAGGTATAGTTTATCCAAGTCCTTGAATTTGATCTTTGATTTTTGATATTCTCATAAAGTATGAAGCTATGTCTTCTTCTTTTAACATTCTTGTTCCATAGTTGATTCCTTAGAGAGATCTTTTGGTTGTTTGTGTTGACGAAGTACAATTTGACCAATTTATCATAAACTTCCTTGGATGTAAACAAATCTGAAACAAAATAAATGAGATTATCCTTGATGGATTCAAAGAGAATCCTTTGAGCTCTAATGTCTCCCTTATTGTATTTGGCCATTTATTGAACGTTGTTATTGTCTATTACTAGAACTTTGCGTTCAAAAAATTGCATGACATCATTTTCTTTAAGGCCTAAATCGATCCTCTTTTTCAAAGCCTTGAGATTAGATGCTCCATCAAGCTTATCCCCTTCTTGAAAATAAATGCCATTTTATTGGGAGAATTGGACGTGAATAATGGAAGAGTACTTACCTAAGAGTGAGAGAGAAAAATGCTATAAGAATATATTCGAGAATGGATGAGATCTGCTATTGATGTCTTTAAGGGTTCTTCAAGAGAATGGTCTTCGAGCTTCCTTCTTTGGTTTTGATAGTGAGAGAGATGTTTTCAAATAATGATCTTTCTTCCTTCACCTTAGCTCTGATACCATGTTGAAAAACCAAGTATAATAGAGATTGATGCTTGATTCCTCTTCTTAATAATTACTTGTGAATGCTAGTTTCCTTCTTATTACTTATTATGTCTTCTCCATTAAGCAATTACACAAATGTACAAAACATAAAGATCACAAAGAAACAAGAGACACTAAAATTTAGGCTCCACACCAGGGAAAAACCCAACAATGCTTCTCTTATAGAATTAGATCAAAATGAGATATCCAAGACCAAGAACAATCTGCCACCATGAGACCAAGTCCAAAAACATCCTCCAATTTACCTTCAAAATCAAAGTTAATGTGGGTTAAAACCTATCCCAAATTGGTGAAATCATAGAAATTTTGGACTTGCAACTACAACTGAATTTTGGCATATAACTGTCTTAGAAAGATTCAACCTTTTCCATAGAAAATACAGTCCACATGTACAAGTTGTTAATAGGTCAAAAATTCGGTCAACTTGGAATATTCCTCTTGTCTTTGGTTTTGTCTTCTATCTCTATTTTGACTCAGATTTCTACTCTTCTTCGCTTGGTTTAGATCTATTCTTGTTGTGTGCTTTATTCATGTGTTAAATAGGTAAAACTTACCTCCTATATATAGTTGTCCAGGAGGTCAAACATATGTCTCTTGGAGGCCCAGGACGACTTGGTCGACTTATGGACTTTTGAATTAACATAAAATTCAAATTCCATTTTCTTACAAATGTCCAAATGGGACATGACTCAAATATAGTTTCCTTTGACTCAAAATAAATTATTTTTAACTCTTTTTGACTCTATAAGCATGAAGAACATGCTTTGACCAAAAATGTAATATAATAATAATGGATATAATAAATACATCATGATATATTTATATTACATTATGAAGACCAACTCTAGTTACAACTTAAACATTAAGTGCTTTGGTAAATATAATTATTGGCCGATTTTTTAAAATGTAAAAGGTAAAGTAGCAACGTACAAATATTTAATGATCAAAACAATAATTTTTAACTTTGTAATGGTTTGTTAGTCCTTGCTAAGTTAGGACTCTAGCAATAGATTTGCTTGTTGACCATTGTTAATTTAGCATTGACCAATACAAGTTATAATGTTTAACTTTGAAAAACAAATATTTATCTTTCAATACTACTGAAAAAAATTCAAACATTTGATTGGACCATAACTTGAAGGTCTTATTGTCGTTGCATAATACAATTCCATGTGAATAATTGCCTCATATTTTTTTGTTATAATTTGTAGATACATTTGCAATATTTATGACATGATTTTTACATATTTGTGCATTGATTTTTCATTGTTAAGCTTCATAGGAAAACCACCCAATATTAAAATCCTTGAAAAAAGGCCATACTCACATAACGAACATATTTACCATATGCGCACCATAATTTAAGCAAGTATTTGCATAAAAAATGGATATGAACAAGATGTAAATAAATACACTTATCACGAGTTACTTTCCACCATTATTTATGTGTTATTCAACACTTTAATAAGTAGGAGTGAAAATGTAAATGTGTAGACTTCTTAGTGGTTACTAAGCACCTAAATTTATGCAAACCCTTGCCCCTTATGTAGGCAATTAATTTTTCCACTTCATATATAAATTTGCAATGTTTTTGAAAGCATAATTCCCACTTGAGTGGCAGGGGCCAAGTTTCCCTACAACACTTGTTTAAGACGAATGTGAAGGTGGTGCAACTACTTTGAATTGCACTTGAAAATACTATATTTTTAGTGTTTTTACTGTTTCTAATGATGTGATTAATCTCAAAGACATTCTAAAAAATAGCATGGATCATTGAAGTCTGAAGATTTCCTTTCAATAATTTTGTCCAATGCACTTTTGTAATAATTTACTCCGTGATTGCTTAAAATAAAGAAAATGGAGCTATATAATGATAAGTGGTGTTCTCTTCATATGAATTTGAATTTCACAATGTAACATTAAAGATTGATTAAAATAGAAGAAAAATGTTTTTGTGTTAATTGAAATAATTGAAAATATAGAGTGCACTTGCACTAGATGGTCCATGATTGTTGATAAATTTGCAAGCATCATAGTCCATTATTGTTGACAAATTTGCAAGCATCATTATCCTCCGCAGAGCCTTTCTTTCTAGGGTATTGCAAATCAAATGAAAGTCTCCTATTTTACAAATATTTCAAAAGGAAACTTTACCTACAGAGTTAGAGAGGTACATACTCACATAGGTTCCCACTAACGCATTTTGGACATTTCTATTTTATTGTAGAAAGATTGAAAAACAAATAAAATTGATTTATTTCTCATTAATTTCTAGATCCATTTAGATAAACTAATTTTGATGTATAAAACTTTAATTTCAAACCGAGTAACATATATGCCTTGTTGTTGTTGTTACATCATTTTGGACATTTTTTAACTTGTAGAAAGATAAATAAGTAAAATAAAATAAATTGATCTATTTCTCGTTAATTTCTAGATCCATCTAGATACACTAATTTGATGTAGAAAAATTTAATTTCAAACCTTGTAACATGTATGCCTTGTTGTTTTTGCTACATCAACCATCTAAAGTTAAAAGGAATTATTATTATTATTTTTGGTACCATGGTTTTCCACATATGGCAATATATTATTTTTCATGCAATTGAAGTTAATATTATAAGCAAATCAAGTGTTTCTTTGATTTCTCCAACATTAGCTTTTTTCCGAAAGGGGAAAAAGTTGTATTTCATTTCAATTTTTGGAGAAAAGGAACAAAATTACATTTTGCAGATGCTTAAAAGAATTCAATATGAGCAGCCTTACGGCTCAGAAGCAAAGAGAAAGCTAAAAATAGTAAATACAAAGGAGAAAATGAGGTGTTATAGAAATCACTAATCTTTCCTTTGTTTCTTTCTATGGACCTTCTATCATCCCCCTACAGATTGGTCCACAAGAACCATTACCAAATCGTTCACATATGTATCTGGTGGATGTTCTTTGTTTGAATTGAGATTTTATGAAGCATGAGTTCTCTTTATGGCCATCTTTCCATCCTCTTTTTGTGCCACGTTTCCTATTTTTTTGAAACAGTATCACTTTTGTTTATATACCTTTTTGCTTGTGGGTTTTGTTGCCATTATGTATTTGAGTACCCCCTTCTTCTTGGTTTTGAGGGTTCTCTGTGATTTCCCCCCCTTCTTCCTCTATAAAGTAGGGATTGGAAGGTTCCCATCCTTTTATTTTGTAGATCTAATTTTTTTTTGGGTGGATTTTTGCCTAAGGGCATGTGCCCTACAGTTGCCCTGTTTGATAGCATGATCGACATCTTAATGTCGTATTTTCATAATCTAGAATTTGGATCCACCGAATGCGATCAAGTAGACCTTTACTTATGTCTATTTCTACACAGATTCCAAAAAAAACTAAATAACCCTTTCTTTGTTCTCTCAATGTCAATCTTTTTGAAAGACCCCAAAGTGTTTCATATTTCCTCAAGGACCTTATGATGCCAAAAGGGAAGAGGGAGATTTGGTAGCCTCACCCATACTGGCATTGTTGATACCACCAATGTTGTGGCATCAAAATCTTGGAACCACGGGTTTATGAAGAGCCCTCCATTTCCCCAAAGCCAAAGCCCTTCTTTGAATACTTTCTCCAAATCTTCATAGTCGTTGAATTAAACAATGAAAAAAACTTTTGAGCAAAGGTATATATTCCAATTTTTTGTCTAATTTGGAAATACCCATTGATGCAAAGCATCAGATCTGGGCGAGAAACCATTGAATAAACAAATCACTGCCTTGGATTGAAGAACATAAAAAATTTGATTTACCTCAGTTAGATTTACCTTCATGGCAGACACTTGTTGTTGTTGTTCAATAATTTAAGGTCCCGGGTTGTATTGTGCTGGATCCAGTGGATTTGAAAATTTACCTCTCACTGCATCCTTATAGGTGGTTGAGCCTCCTAGATTCTTGGGTCCCATAACACCCCCTCACAACCTTGATTTTAAGACAATGGTGGAGTTTCTTGAAATGTTGTAATTTTGTAGCTGAAAAGGATCATGTAACTACTTCCCCTCATAAAGGAGACACATAATATCTACAGGAAATCGAAACCAAGTCCTCATCCGTTTCTTGAGGTCAACCACATAATCTAGATCTAAGACCTAGAAGAGAGAGGAATTCCTATTAAGGGTCTTAATAAAGATCTGAAAGTCCCCCCCCTGTTTCAACTCTTGGAACCCTTCACCAAAACCATATCGATAAGGACAACAGGTTTTTCCTAATAGATTTGTGCCATTATGAGGACTACCCATATTGTGTAAGCCAGGATCTAGGCTATCCACCCAAGAAAACTAGAGAAGTGCACCAAATTCAACCTGATCTCAAACAACAACAGACCATGGCTAAAAAAAAGAAAAAAATCCTTCAGACTACCCATACAAAGTATAAAAAAAGGACCAGAGAAACAATGTTCGACTTGCGTCTTAGATCCATCACCCTTCCTTCCAATATCACTAGACAATTGCAGTGGCTTGAGGAGAGGGATATCCAGACCACTCCCACATTCACCCATATCATTCGCCTATAATACCCCACCCCATATTACCTGCTTTTACAAGCATACCAAGGTAAACATGAGCTGAGAGTTACTATGCATGACACAACCTCCAAAATTTCGTTATGGAAATGGGGTCCACTTGTCAACTTACTGAAACCATCCAGAGACACATGATTACCCATATGTCACACAATTTCCATAGGTGACCTTTTCTCTAAGCTTGAACCACTTCTAGCTTAGCTTTACAACCTAGCCACACGCATGCAGTCTTGTGGGTGCGACCAGAGGCCTTCAGTCGCATGCACAAGTCATCCTTCATGCGATTACAACTGAGTTTTCCCAATTCTGAGGTTGCGACCATAGACTCTGATTCATATTTTCAAGGCTGACCTTTAGGCCAACTACCTAGATTCTCCATAACTCTCTCAATCATTTGTAGGAGCCCTCATTCTCAGTTCTTGGCTCTTTTCCTACTCAAACTTGCCAAATACATGATAATAATTTAAACAAACACTTTGTAAACATAAAACTTGTAGGTCATGAATGCATATTTGTTCACCGTTTCATTAGTTTCATCAAAGAATCATCAAGAAAACTTATTTTCCTCTTAGCTAGTTGCAACACACACATAATAGCTCATGCATTCATATAATTATTCAATAAATTGTCAACCATGAACAAGAGCAATAACAAGAGCACACCATATACTGAAAAATATACCATGCATGTAACCAACATTTAACCAAAGTGAAACCATGACCAACTAGTCATATAATAACACATCAAACTATATCTTGTGATCATTTGTCTTAATAAGAAACAACATATAATAAAATACGCATAGTGCCAACCAAGTTAGGGACTTCCACATACAACCCGACCATAGGTTGGGCTGAACCAAATATTTCTTTCGTCCAATCACCTTCATGCCATGTTCCAAGCATGAATGTGGGATCACATGGGATAAACCAAAATGAAACCAACCACGGAATCGAAAAGTTGAACCACCTCCACCCTCAACCACAGTGATTTCACCTAAGTTGGTCCAAAAATCACCAAAACCAAAATAAGCTTAGATGCCTCAGAATTTCTTCACGATACCTAGAGTAATTTTCCTGTCTCCACCCACTTGTCAAAGGATTCCTAAAGTAATCCTTCTCTACCCCCAACCCTTGGGATTTTCCTAAGACCACCTCAACCGGGTCGAAAATCTACTGGAAATCCAAAGCTCAACAAAAATGGGAACCCACTATACCATGGCTATCTAGGAAATGGAGAAGGCAAGGTTGTACACCACAGTCAATCCAGGAAAATCCCATGCCAATGAAAACAAGATAACCAATAAACCAAATTCATGAACCATGCATTTAAATCCCAACAAGATAATCACACATGCAAATTGTTACTTGCAAAATCCTCTTGTTGGCTGCTCTTTCTCTTACGCCCTTGCTTACTGTTATCCAAATCCCTCTTGCGCTTCCTTGCTTGCTTTCTTGTGTCCAAGTGCTGTCTATCTCTTTTGCTCTCTTCTTTCTCTTCTCCCAAAAGTGAATGAATGTTAGAATGTTCTCTCCATTTTTCCTTTCTTTTCTTTTATTTTTTCCTCATTTTCCTTGCATGCATTTTGCTATCTATTCATCTCCCTTTTCTCTTATTTCCCTTTATTTCTTGTATTAAAATTCCATTTATTGCCTTTTTCCTCTTGCCAATGCCAATGCCAATTTCCATATTCAATAAATAAATAATTAACCACAAGTGACTCCCAATGTAATGTTTTCCCCTCATTCAACTTTGAATACCTGCCCTGTGACCTCAGTTGTAATTTTTGCTTTTATAATGTCCTTTTTGTTACATGGAATTTTAACTCATGGCTGTTACAAAGCCCTCCTCCTTGGGGGAACACCATCCTTGGCGTTCCATGACATTGATGACCAGACAAAACTATTGAAAACATGACAACGTATTGCTCATGGAGCTTTATAACCACAACTCGATGTAGTACTTACAATGCCATACTTCTTATTGGAGCTTTATAAACACAACTTGATATAATATTTACAATGTCACACACATACACCAAAACACATTTTCTTCAGCCAATAAATAAAGAAGGATATAATGTGTGCATTTGATCAATGATCTCCCATGTAGCTTCATTGGGCCCAAAGGGCTTCCACTGTACTTTAACTTGCTCTATTGCTCAGTTTTGGAGCATGATATTCTTCTGTTGTAGGATGCATTAAGGCTCTGGATGGAACTCTCCTTCTGATTCCACCTACAATACAAACCAATAAATCACATGATCAACAACCCGTGCATATATTTTAAGTAGAGAAACATGAAAAATATCATGGATTTTCATTGATGGAGGCAAGGCAAGTCTGTATGCCACTCGTCCAATCCTCTTAAGAATTTCAAAAGGCTGCAATAACGAGGTTCCAACCTGGCACATGACCCAATCTTCAAGGAGCTCCTCTTGGGTTTGATGCACAAGTACACATGCTCTTCTGCCTGTCCTGTGTTGCCTTCAAATTCTTTATGGTAACCTCCATCTCCTGCTCCATATCTCTCGACATATCCGATCCAGTCAACACCCTGCTCACTGGATCACTCCAACTAATATGAGTATTAAAAATCATCCCATAGAGAGCCTCAAATGGACTCATCTTCAAGGATTACTGATACCCATTATTATAAGCCAACTCCATTAGTGGAAGATACTTTTCCCACTTTCTTTCTTGATGCATGGCATACATCCTCAATATACCCTCAAGAATCCTATTAATCATTTCTATCTACCCATATACCTATGGATGATAAGTTATACCAAAGGCTAGCTCTATCCCCAAGCCAAAAAACAACTCCTTCCAAAACATGGAAGTGAACATGGCAACTCTATCTGATATAATCCTCTTGGGAACTCCATGCAACCTCACCTTAATGAAGATCTAAGTCACTTCGCTAGCTGAATTAGTAGAATTTACTACAATAGAGTTACCTTACTCAACCTATCAATCAAAACCATGATGGAGTCATGCTATCTTGATGTTCTTGGCAATATTGTAATGAAATCCATGGAATAAACTCCTATTTCCATTTCGGAGTCAAAATAGTTTGCAACAAAACAACTAGACGCTTGCCTCCAATTTTCACCTATTGATAGTCCAAGCACTTTTTCAACAAATTCAACCCCCTCTTTCTTCAAATTTGGCCAATAATATAACTTCTTAATAGTTTTCAAAGTCTTCTGGTATCTTGGGTGGCCTTAATATGGCTTGACATGAAACTCTCTCAAAATAAGCTTCTTAAATTCACCACTGTCAGGCACATAGATCCCGCTCCTGAATCTAACCAAGCCATTTGATGTGAGCTGATACTCCTCATCCTTACCACCCTCATCTTGCTACCACAATTTGTGCTTTAGTTTTTGGTACCTCTCATCATGCTTCCTTGCATGCAATATATGTTGTTGTAAATTTGTCCCATAAGAGTTCATAGTTAAAATGTGATTCACCTACACTCTCCTAATAAGAGCTTCCACAACCCAATTCTCCTCGCCTTTAATGTAATTTATCTCAAAATCAAACTCACTGAGAGTAGCCAACCTTATTGCTTTTCTTGCATTCAAATTGGGTTGTTCAAACAAGTACCTTAGCCCACTATGATCACTCATCAAAACAAACCTCCTGCCAAGAAGATAATGACTCCACACGTTCAATGCATGAATGATAACTACCAACTCAAGATCACGAGTCACATAATTATATTCATGCTCATTCAACTTCTGTAATTCATAGCAAATGACCTGCCCTTCCTGCATCAAGACTTCACCAAATCCTTCCTTGTAAGCATCTATGCAAACAACAAAGTCCTTCTTAAGATCTGTAATCTTCAAAATCAGAGCTTTGGTAAGCAACTGCTTCAATTAATCAAAACTAGTTGCACACTCATCAGTTCATTCAAATTTCTTTCCCTTTATCTACAAGGATGTAATAGGATAGCCAATCTTGGAGAAGTTCTTGATGAATCTCTTGTAATAACCTGCTAGTCCCATGAATGATTTGACCTCATCCACATTCTTTGGAGCTGACCACTCCATGATAGCCTTATTATTTTTTGGATCCACTGTTATCCCCTCCTAGGATACAACATGTCCCAAGTAATGAATCTGAGACTGAAAGAAGCTACACTTGTTGAGCTTGGCATACAACTTATGCTCTCAACAATCTCAACATTACTACTAGGTGCTCTGCATGCTCAACCTTATTCTTTGAATATGCCAATATATCATCAACAAATACCACCATAAGATTATCCAGGCAAGGATGAAACATACTATTCATCATACACATGAAGGTGGTTGGAGCAATGGTAAGACCAAAAGGAACCACCATAAACTCATAGTGCCCATACCTTGTATGAAATATAGTCTTGTAGATGTCTTCTTCCTTGATGTACACATGATGATATCTTGATCTCAGATAAATATTTTAAAATATCGTCACTCCCTTCATCTTTAAACAAATCATCAATCTGAGGCAATAGGTACTGGTTCTTGATAGTCATCTTGTTCAACTACCATTAATCAATGCACAATATGAGAGTACCGTCCTTCTTCTTGACAAACAACATTGGTTCTCCCTAAGGAGACACACTTGGCCTTATGTATCCCTTATCAAGCATCTCTTGAAGCTACAACTTTAGTCCCACCAACTCATGAGTGCTCATCCTGTAAGGTGCCTTAGATGTTGGTGTTGCTCCTAACATCGACTCAATAAAGAAATCCACCTCTCTATAAGGAGGTAGATCTGGAATCTCTGCATGAAACACATCCTGAAACTGCTACAAGACATGATTTCTCCTCAGGATTTAACGGTCCTCATCCTCCTTCCCTTTGTCACTGGAAATATTGACTACAAAAAATAAACATCCTTTCTAGTGGTTGCGCTTAGCTTGCATAGCTGTAACCATCCTCATTGATGTAGGCTTCTTCTTTCCCTACAAAACTGTCTTTTCTCCATCCTCAAATAGGAACTCAATGGACTTCTCATACCAATCTACCTTGGTCATGTGAATAAACAACCAATCCATGCCTAGTAGCATGCTATATGAACCCCAAGGAAGCAAATTCAGATATGTTGTTGTAGGCATTCCATTAAGCTCCAATGCACAAGACTTCACCCAATGATGAACTATTCTCTTTGTCCTTGTAGCCAACTGCACCAACCAAGATTATGCATTCATTTCCTTATTCAAATGACATTGATCCACCAGTTTAGGACTAGTATAGCTATAACTTGATCCTGGATCAATCAAAATGGAAACAACTTGATCACAAATATTACCTTCTATCTCGATCGATAATGGATTCCTGGTGGTCTGCCTACTTGTTATCAACTACTCAATAAATTTGGGGAATGCTCTAACCTACATCCCCAACTGTCTGTGCCTCTTGAACACTATAGATATGAGGCCTGCCACCCTAATACAATGGACAATCCTTCTTGCAATGATCTCTACCACAAATCCAACACTTCAAAGGTTCTCTGTCACTGCCTTTATTCTGTTGCTCCACAGGCTTAGACCCATGTCCTTTCTTAGCTGCATCGAACTTCTTATGTAGGGCCACATTTTCCTTCTCACCTGCATCCTAAGATACTCCTTACTTCATGGGCCATTTTCCTTTAGTCTTCTCGTTGCGCTTCCAGTCACACTTGAACTCAGTTTTGTGCTTTGTCTGTTCATAACAATGCTTCAACTTTTTGATGGATTCCTCCAATGATTAAGGCTCATCAATCTCAATTTGATCTTTGAATGATAGTGGAAATCCTTTGATGAAAATTTGGATTTTTGCTTTCTCATCTTTGATATAGGGCACATATCTCAACAACTCTAGAAATCTGGTTGTATATTCTTCATCTAGCATGGAACCCATCTTGAGCTCATAAATTTCCTTAGCCTTTCCATCATAATCCCTCTCAGACAAATACTTCTTCCTGAAGAGTCTTTCAAATTCTTCCCAGATCAAATCCTCTTCCCCAATGTCTATGACATGCTTGACATCTTCCCACCATATATCTCCTTTTCCTTTAAGACTGAAGGTAACTATATTGACCTTGATATTTTCTAAGTAATCATGAAGTATGGAGAATTTCCTCATTCCAAGAAGTCATGCTTTTGCATCTTCTAATTTGGTCAAATCAACATAAAAAATAAGAGGCATAACTTACTTGAACTCTTCTAAAAAATACCCCTTCTCACTCCTCCTATAATGATGCTAGAGGTGATGCGATGATGTCTCCCAAATGTAAATCTAGAATAAAATCCTTGCATACTAGCCCTCCTCTCAGGTGTATCCAAGAGTCTGCCACTCTTTACTATATCATCCCTATACATTATGTACCTTTTCTAAGGCCTAATTCAATCTACACCATTAGCCTTTTCTTCCCGTGTATCACCATGACTGATCCCCAACTGTCCCTGCTCTGTAATTGAAAGGATTTGAAAGACAACTGCATTAAACTCGACTTGATTTTCTTGAGCTTTTGCAAGCTTCTCCTGGGTTTCAATCAACCACTCGTTATCTGCTTTACAACTTATGATTTATGCCTTCAATCTTATCAATGTATCTTCTAGATCAAGAGATTCTTCCTCTCCCTGTTGTTCAACTAATTTCTCCCAACCCACTAATGTCTCTTCCAACCTATATGGGGAGTCATATGAACTGTACTCAACTATTTTTCTCTTCGTCTCTTGTCATTCTATTTTCCTACAACATATCATTGCTAGATAAAATAAAATGCATAATCAAAGAATTAAATCAACTTACTGCTGGTGATGCTATTGCATCTGCACATGCCAATTCATATTAGCATAATGCACAATAATATCAAGACCATACCGGTACATGCACAAATCAAGATACTAGGACCGCATTAACCATAAAACAACTACCATGCATGCATGATAACACATAAACATGTGAAATAACCTTATACATTTGGAAAACATTCTACATTTACCCTGAGGTCTAGTGTTATGAACCTGCTCTGATACCACTCTGTAACACCCCACCCCACATTTACCCACTTTTACAAGCTCATTGAGGTAAACATGAGCTAAGAGTTCAATGCATGACACAACCTCAAATATTTAGTTATGGAAATGGGGTCCACTTGTTAACTTATTGAAACCATCCAGAGATGGATCACCAAGATGTCACACAATTTCCACAGGTGACCATTTATTTGAGCTGGAACCATTTCCAGCTTAGCTTTATAGCCCAGCTACACACAGGTGGCCTTGTGGGTGCAACCAAATTCCTTCAGCCACACAGACAAGATGTCCTCCATGTGACTATGATCGAGTTTTCCCTCTTCTGAGGCTGCATCCAGAGCATCTAATCCATATTTTTCAAGGTTGGCCTTCAGGCCAACTGCCCAAGACTCTCCTAATCACCTGTAGGAGTCCCCCTCATTCTCTGTTCTTAGCTCTATTCCTACTCAAACTTGCCAAATACATGATAATCATTTAAAAAAACACTTTGTAAACATAACACATGTAGGTCATGAATGCATATATGTTCATTGTTTCATTAGTTTCATTAGAGAATCATCAAGAAGACTTACTACCCTCTCAACTAGTTGCAACACACACTTATTATTTCATGCATTCATTTAGTTATTCAATAACTTGTAAACCATGAACAAGATAAAAAATAAGAGCTGCAATATCATATACTGAGAAATATACCATGCATGTAACCTACATTTAACCAGAGTAAAACCATGACAAACTAGTCACATAATCACACATCAAACCAGAACTTGTGATCATTGATTTCAATAAGAAATAACACATACTTACATACACGTAGTGCCAACCAAGTCAGGGACTTCCATGTACCAGCCAACCATACATTGGGCTGAGCCAAATCCTTCTTTTAGACAATCACGTGTGTGTTCCAAGCATGAATAAGGGATCACGTGGGATAAACCAAAACAAAACCAACCAGGGAATCCAGAGGTTAAACCAATTACACCCTCAACCACAATGATTTCACCAAAACCAGTCCAGAAATCACCAAAACCAAAGCAAGATTGGATGCTCTAGAATTTCTTCACCATACCCATAGGAATTTTCCCGTCTCCACCCACTTGTCAAGGGATTCCCGGAGAAAACCATCTCCACCCCCAACCCTTGGGATTTTTTTGAGACCACCTCAAAAAGATCTAAAATCTACCGGCGATCCAAATCTCAACCAAATATTGGAATCCACTACACTATGGCTATCTAGGAAATGGCAAAGGCAAGGTTGTACACCATTTCCAATCCAAGTAAATCCCATGCCAATGAAAACAGAATAACCAATGAACCAAATGCATGAACCATGCATTCAAATAAAAACAAGATAATCACACATGCAAATTGTTGCCTAAAAATTCCTCCTATTGGCTTCTCTTTCTCTTACTTGATTTCTGCCCTTGCTTACTATTTTCCAATTCCCTCTTACCCTTCCTTGCTTTTCCTTGCTTGTTCCTTGCTTGCTTTCTTGTGTCTTTTTTGTGTCCGAGTGCTCTCTCTCTCTTTTTCTCTCTTCTTGCTCTTCTCCCAAAAGAGAATGAATGAATGAATGTTAGAATGTTCTCTCCCTTTTACCTCATTTTCATTGCACGCATATTCCTGTCTCTTCATCTTCCTTTTCTCTTATTTTCCTTTATTTCTTGTATTAAATTTCCATTTATTGCCTTTTTCCTCTTGCAATGCCAATTTCCATAGCCAATAAATAAATAATTATGATCCGAACTTATGCAAGAACGCAACAAAATACAAATATAAACATAAACATAGAGATGCAAAAAAAAAAAAACTTCATTTCATTGATATCAAAGAACCGAAAGATGCTTACATATAGAATGAAAATAAACTAGCTCGGGCGATGGCAGCTTGTCTTTGAGAAGAGACGTGGCAACTGCATGCCTCTGAGCTATGTTATAATGAGGCTCAAGGGAAATTTTATTATTGAATAACAAAAGGAAACCCTAAACAACCAAAACCCTAACCATAGGAGATGGAACACCAGGAGTTTGTGGGCCCCGTTGGGGTTAGTTGGGCAACCAACTTCTCGGGGTTGTAACTTGGTCATATGACCTCTGTTTGGCATATATGATACCTCATTAGAAAGGCTTGTCTGAGTATTATAGGACTTTTAGCCTGCTGCAGACCTCAAAAATTGGTTATTTAGGGGGTTAAAACAACTCTGGAAGTTCAGGACCTGAAAAACTGCTAAAAATAGTAAATGCTATTATAATCAAGGAAACTGATGAAACCAACTGGAGGTATAGGTGGAATAGATAGGTGGCCATGATTATGCACCGATATCAATCCTCCCCTCGTAGGAATCAATGGTCCCCATTGAGTGTAAAGCCTCCATGAGCTGAGGAAATTGTTGTTGAACCTGGTTGCTAGTGAGCCACTTGCCCTAGTGAAGGAGTTGGTTTGCTTTGAAAACTTGATATAGCTAGATCCTCTACTGGCGAGTATTCTTGATATGTGTGTCCATGATCCTATCAGTTGTGGCTTGGTCAATACAACTTGGGTTGATCTCTGTAGGTGTAAGCTACTAAGTAATGTTGGATGTGTCCGACAATGGGGGAAAGTATTGCTACAATCAATCTACATTAAATAATGGGTGCAGGACAAGGAACGGTGGAATGTTAAGCTCGAAAGCATTAACCCCTACAACCTTAGTGATGGTGTAAGGTCCATATTGGAGTGGGCGAAGATTGCGCTGGGCCCCAATGAGGCACTCCTTCTACAAATGTAACCAAACTTTGTCACCCACCTGGAACTTGTGTGGCACCCAATGTTGATCATGACACTATTTTTGCTTAGCATTTGATCTATACAATATGTCATGGAACTTCTAGAAGATGTGCTAGGTGCACTCAATGAAGTTATTAGCCCTGTCATCTTTGGATTGGACATGAGTCGAATCTTCTTCAATAGCTGCAAATGGTATGACAACATCAATGGGACATAGTGGTTGGAATCCCAATCCCACCTGAAAGGGGTTGTGGCTAGTTGAGCCGTGGAAAGCCATGGAGAGCCCTGTTTTAGATTTGTTAGATAGAGGTGAGGCTCTCATCCCATGTGTGTGGGTGCTTCGAGTTGTACTTGCATAGGATGTGCACAATTATCTTGTTAACGACCTCTGTTTGGCCATCTGTTTGGGGGTGGAAGGCGGTGGACTTAGTAAGTTTGGTATCTGTTGTAGCCAACAACAACCCCCCCTTTATTTAGTATTAGCAATAAAACTAAATAAATGGGGACCCTTCTTAAAAAAAAAAAAACTAGCACTTATGATTCGCTTTTGAATAAAACACACTATCATAAACTTAGGAAAACATCCAAAAAATCTAAAAACTTAAGTTTTATGATAAGTTTTGAATAAAATCATTCTCTTAACAATAAAACATCGCATCACAAAAGGTAATGGAGGACATCATATAAGCAAACTTTCAAAATCGTGAAAACGCGATGTGAGGTCGCACACCTTAAAGACTCATAGCACATTGCAGATTTCATATGCCGCAATTATCACCTAATATAAAACATCCCAATCCAGCGATCCACAATAAAGCATCTTGCAAATCGCATCTCATGATCGCATAAGGAAATAAATGTATTGTTAACAAAAAGGATTAGCGATATTGCGATCTGCGACCTGGGATATTGCGAAGCAAATCGCAAAATCGCTTTCTCGCAGATCGGCAAGGCTCATTCTTCAATGAAATATTTCTCGTAATATGATACCAAATTATGGGCATTAATGTCAATTTAGTAATTTATTGATGGTCATTTATGAGATAAGATTTAGATCTGATCGAAAGGTTGTTTCACGTAGGGTGATATATTTGATATGATTTCGGAATTAAGAGCTTTCCCATCTCCTTATCTCTTACCATTATTTTTTCTTTACTTGTAAACTTGCAGGAGCAGCAAGCAGAATAATATACGCAGCAATGTTCAGAGCGTAATGGGAAAGAAGGAAAAAGCTCCGGTTGCTGAGGACAAGGAGATGATGCCCTTATTCACAGACACCACCTGTACCAGAGATGCCGACATATCCACTTGGGAAGGCATGTACAGTATGCTCGAAGAAGAAAACCCCAGAGTTATGGAAGTTAAAGCAACAACAGACTCACGCAGGTCATCTGAAGCATCAATAACTGAACTTGCATGTTCATTCCTGCACCAAATAGTGGCAAGGCCTAAGATACTTCTATATACAGACATGGTTAAGTGGGTATTGGACATTGCTGATATAACAGACAAACAATTCAAGTCACAAATCCAGGAGCTCATTGGATCATTCACCCTACAAGATTTAAGGCTTATGTATTGTTTACCAGAGCCGCAGGCAAGCTACAGCAAGCAGTTCGTGGAAAAGTTCGCCAAAGAAAACGAAGATTTGGCGGAGTGCACCAAGAACTGATCAGCAAGGGAAGATCCATTGAAGAAGGACAAACATGGTGTGTAAAGTACTGGTTCCCTCTCCTCCCAGTATTGTTTTGCTACTACAATGCTATGTTGACTATTTGGAAGGCCTGACATCAACAAGTTTTCATTCGAGTGGCTACCCCTATTAGATGCGTCCACTAACGCCACTATTATGGATTGGGCTCACATATTGTCTGATAATTTAGCCTCGGCTATTTGGAACTACCAGTCTAAAAGAAATACCTCTCAGAGGATTTATCCTCCTTTCTTTTTAGCTGCTTATGTTATGGATGCAATCTGTTCTGTTTCCAGATTTCCTTTAATGGGTTGGAAGTGGACTATATAGAATCCCTTGGCTATTCACATTTACCATAAAGAATTGTGGGATTCTAAGATTATCCCGTATTTTTACAGAATTTGTCATGGAGTTATGTTACCTCTTCATAGAATGTTGTATAATAAGGACGCCCCAAGATTTTCCCACGAAGCAGAAGTTGATATTCTCCCTGTTGGAAGATGGTTTGGAGAAGAGTTTTTCACTTATGTCAGAGTATTTGGAAGCATTGCTTCCCCCCATGTGCTACCCTTGTATGTACTCGATAAGTTATTGGCTCGAGAAATTGCCTACCAGACCTGTTGGATGGGACGAATGAGCAAAGAATTGAAAGACAATACGAAGGCCATCTGGCCGCAATTTCCTCTGGACTGTGGGGCCTTTTTACTGTTTGATTTAGGTCATGCATTCAAAGAAGTAAACAACATGCTGATTTTACGACTGTTTAAATTTCCAGGGAGACAATTCAATTCCTATGATGTCATTAAGAATTTTACTACGACTGTCAAGATAAAGGTATTTTCTAAAGAAGATTATCTCTTTGATGATATCTTATAGCAGAAGAGTACATTGAAAGACATTTTGCATATGGCTCAAATTCAATTTCCCCCAGCAGAATTCCAAGAATTCAAACTGTACAGAGAAAGAAGATTAGCAAACATCCCCTTGGATAAGTTGCGCTTAGAATCAATAAGGGAGCTAACTCCCAGTGTTAGTTTAAGTGGAAGCTCAGGTACAAACAAGTCTAGGTCTAAGTCTAGGAAAGAGTCACCAGAATGCTCTAAATGATCCGAGAGTGACCATAATAAAAGTGAAGGGTTAGTCAGAGATACTGCCCAATCTGAAGAGCACCCAGAGCAACAAGTCTTGATGACACCACAGGTGAAGGTTCCCCCCCCCCCCTCATCCAGCCACCAAAGCCAGTGAGAACTGAGCTGGATAAGGAGTGGGAAACATTTAATGAATTGATTAATACTGAGGAGCAGAACACAAAGACACCTGAGAGTACAGTGCAAAGAATGACAGATATGATCATGGAAAAAGTTAGCAATGCTCCAGAAACATAGCATATTCCAATAACCCCATCATCTAAAATCATGTTGAAGATAGAGGACATTCCTCCTCTAGATGTATTTTATAGTCTGCAGCACAAAGAAGTGGTAAGAAGACAAAGAGACAAATGGAAATTGGACAATGTGCTCTCACCTGAGGCAGAGCAGCTAGATGTCCTTTGGCGAGACCCTACCACTGACCCTACTGAAAATTGACTAAATTATCCCAGATTGTAGGAGCCTATGCTTCTGCTACCATTGTTAAAGCGTTCGAGGTACAACTATTACTTAAGGATAAAGAGGAAAAAATCCAAGTCTTGCAAAAACAACTATAGCAGGCGAGTGTCAGCTGAGAAGCAGAGGAGAAGTTAGAAAAATTACAACAGGATTCTCAATAGATGCAGCTGGGGTATCAGAGCAATTTGGCCGAAAAGGAAAATCAATTACAGGCTATGCTAGAATTGCATAGAGACGACCCCAAAATCACAGAGTTTGTCTTAGAATCCCTTGCCTTAAACAACCAACTATTGCGACAGCAAGAGGCACTATGCCAAAGAATATCGCAATGGAGTTCCTATTGCGAGATGAGCGATAAAATTACAAGTCAATTCATGGATTTGCGACACGACTATGATTTAATTGATAAAAGAATTTCTGATTATTTGATTTGGCAGGAATTAGAGGAAGGGAAGAAAGCAGGCTTGCTCAAAATCAATGAAGCCAACAAAGAAATGATGTTTCATAAGTGGGATGCACTGATTAAAAAGGTAGAATAGGCAGGGGAAGAAATAGCGACAACGACAAACAATGTCATTGACTATGTCAATGAAAATCTGCATAGAGAAAACCTGATATCAGAGACCGCTCCAGGATTTCTCCCAAAGGCACAACAACTGAAAACAAGCTGGAAACAAAAGGCCGAGGAAAAGGTAGAGTCCATCAAGAACTTAACCAAGTTGAATTGGGACACTTACTGGCAATACTTGGTTAAATCGCATAGTCAATGCATGACTCTCAAGTGCCTTACAAATTATGTCGAGAAGATAGCGCCAGCACTTGCTGATTCTGTTTCCGCAGGACAACTAAAATCAGAGGTCGGCCAACTGATGCTCCTCAAGCCGATGCTGAATGCTTGCAATCTCAAAGAATAGATACATAGATAGTTAATTTCCAGATACAGTTTTAGTTTTATTTTTTATTTATTTTTGCCTTAGATGAGAACGGTCATTTAAAACTCCTCTTATATTTTTGTAATAAACTATTTTTGGTATTTAGTTAGTAGTATTTAAACCCCTCTCATGCATTTAGAGAGGGGTCTTGAAATTTGTCGAAAACATTTCCTTAGAACATGCACTTCTACACCCTCAGAGGAGGTTTTGATGAATGAATGGAACGAGATTTATTGATATTTGTGTTTAATGTTTTCTACTGAAATGCACTTCTGTACTCTTAGTAGATATTGAATTAGGAAGAGATAAATCTATATTGCTGAAGCTCATGAGTAGAAATTGTTATCAATGGTACTTTTATCTCTTAATGATTTCTGCTTATGTGTCAACGTAATATTTTATATTCAGTTATTTATATATGAAGGCTTGGATGTTTGAGTTATCATTCGGCACTTTTGTACGGTGGTGACTATTCTATTTATGCTTTAATGTATGAATGACTTATGATACGATACGCTTCTCCCAATTGTTTCAACTAATTTCTTATATGAAACAATTCATTTTTAATGAATTCTTTTCTAGTAGCGATTGAATGATCTTTATTACCAATTGTTGTTAGAAACTATCTTAGATCGCATAAATGAAAAGTTAAATCCCAGGTTAGTTTTAGAATTAGATATTTCTGTTCATTAGAATAAAATTGCATGTTTTAAATTAGACTTAGATTAAAAGCATTTTACTTAGAAATCTTTAGGAAAGGAAATATCAATTCTTATCAACACACACACAAATTAGGAAAGTAGTCCCATTATCCCCAATTAGACCCACCATCCCAAACGGAAAAGGAGCTGATTTTAAGGTTCGGACCGGGTGGGTATCCTCCTTGTTGTAGACTCGATTTTCGGGGCTTCAACACAATTGGCGCTAGAAGGAGGGCCCCGAACTATGAATGGCTAGTAAATCTAAATCTAAATAGCATTTTGAGAGTAAATCGCCCTCAACATTTACCCCGACTTCTCCATCACATTCCGAGTCTTTAAATCCTAAGCGAGAAGTTGTGAAAACAACAACCACTGCCACAAACCCAAACATTTCAGAGAAATCTACCATCGAACCTCCTGAAGTTGAGTCTTTGAACCATAAACTTCAAGGATTTTTTATATCACCGCAAAAGTCTGAAATATCTCAAGTTAGTGTGACTTCGCAATACAATCCTTCTCATACTCTTACCAGATTACAGAGTGAAAAGTTTGGTATCGAACCAACTGAATTACCTCTACCTAAAAGGAAAAAAGCAAGGAAGTCACCTCAAGGGTCTGATAGTGAGACTCTTTCATCATCAACATCCATTCCAACTTCCCCATTGCAAAGTCAACCATCCACCCCTCCACTTCAAGTTGTTGTCCATTAGACTACTGGAAATGTAACATCCTCGTCCCTACCACAAGGAACTTCGTCTGCACTTTCCTCTGTTAGTAGTTTAACAATGGCTCAAAACCCATGGAATAATCCAGGGGTAGTCTCAATGCCTACGCCCTTGAGTCAATTACTGGCCCATCTTGAAAAATGGCTGCCCAAGTTTAATCCTGAAGCAGGCATGCTAGCATAAGAACACGTAAACAACTTTATGTTATACATAAATTTAAATGGAGTTACAAATGAAGATGTTGTTGTTATACTTTTTCCTTATACTTTACAAGGAGCAACTGGATCCTAGTATTTTTTATTACCATCATGGTCCATTACTAGTTGGGGCATTTTCAAAGAGCAATTCTTGACTAAGTTCGGCGATGATAGATCTATGGCAACATTGATCAATGATCTATCAAATCTAAAGACTGAATCAAGAGAACCTATTAAAGATTTTAACTCGCATTTCAACAAGCTTTTGAATAAAATTCCGACCACTTCCAAGATTAGTGAAGAAGTTCGAAGTGAATGGTATATATCTGCTTTACCATTGAACATAGCGATCTTTGTTGATAGAGCTAACAAGACGACATTAGCCGAAAACATGAAGGAAGCGATAGTGGTAGAAAAATGTATCTTAGCTTTAGAAAAGAAAAATACTGTCGATGAAAGAAAATATGAGAAGGTTACTTTTAGAGATGATCCTAAGAAAAAGCAATCAAAAGACTCATTTGATTTAGAAGGATTGTAGAAAGTCCTAAAAACCATGTCTAACGAAATGGTGGACATTAAAAGACAAGTAGTAGAGACTTCTTCTAAGAAACCCTATAAACCTTATAGAAAAAATCCTTCAACTGATTCAAAGCTTCCCAATGCTATTACAATTGCAGAATATGAAAGAGAAGAAGAGGAAGTTTCTAACAAAGAGCCTACTGATGAAGATGAAGTTGTAGAGTTACAGGGAATGTGGGACTTTATTCTTCTCGATGAAGAGGATCAAGAGGCATTACCAGTCAGTAGCAGAAGTAGAAATCAACTCGATCCTCCACAACCTAGTTCTAAATAGAAGAGCGCAAGCTCAACATCTAAGGACAAAGTCGCAGGTAAGAAATCATCACCAAAAGCAACTCAAACAAGCCCAGTCCAACCCGATTCATCAACTCCATCTAAAACACTGATTGTTTCTGATGAGATGGAGTATAATATCATTGAAGACATGAAGAAAACTAGGGCTAACATTACTTTTTATGAACTGAGTAAATTGAAATATCAACAGAAGCTACTTTTGAAAGAGTTACACACAGTACCCATTGCACCTCTTCCCACCGCTGTAATCTCGCAAGCTTCTCATGAGATGGGAATACCTCCAACTAATATGGCAAATGAAGTTGACCCAAATGATATTGCTTTAACTAGAGGTAGGTCAAAATCCCATACTCACCCATTCCTTCTCACTTATGAAATTTTCAATAAAACTTGCATAATTGTTTGGTAGATTCAGGAGCTTCATCTAATATCTTACCTAAATCAATATGTGCAAAGTTAAACGTCCAAACTCAAAAATATGCAATATGCATAGTTCAGCTGGACCTATCGTAGGTTGAAGTGATTGTTGAACTAAATCAAGTTACCATAAGGCTATCATCTAATCCAAAGGTATGTCAAGTCATTGATATTCTAGTTACAGACATTCCTGAATTTTATGGTTTAATTCTTAGTAGGGATTGGTCTGAAAAGCTTCATGGATATTTTGCGACCAACTGGTCACACATGTGGCTCCCTTACAATGGTAAACCAAATTAGATAAATGTTGAGTGAGAAAGACACCAAAAATACATAGTGACGGAATTGGAAGGAGAAAATGAACCTGTAGCATACAACAACAATATAATTGGCAACTATTCTGTTGACTCTTTCTTAGGAAATTTTAATGCTCATACTTTGCAAGAACATTATGTTTTGTCTCAAGTAGAAAACTTTTCTCAAATAGATAGTTTTAAATGCGTTAATTCTGTAGATAGTCCTGTAAATAACTCTTTATTTTGGAAATTATTTTTTGACGGATCTAAGTCTAGTGATGGAGCAGGAGCAAGATGCGTATTAGTTAACCCAAAGGGAAATAAAACTATGCTAACATGTAGACACAAGTTTGATTGCTCAAACAACACTGCAGAATACGAAGCTTTAGTTGCAAGGACTGTACAAGGCAATCAGACTAGATATCAAGTATCTAGAAGTCTTTGGAGACTCTAAAATTGTGACTAAACAGGTATGAAACACTATACATTGTCTATCAGGTCATTTAAAGCATTACCAATCTTCAGTGCAAGATCTGACTGAACATTTTATAGCATTCAATATTTCATCCATTCCCAGACTCCAAAATGCTAGTGCTGACCTCCTGGCTAATGTAGCTTCCAAGCTCATTCCCTCAGAAGATTATAGCCCAGACAGATTCTAAATCGAATTGATCTTTAGGCCCTCCATCCCTAATAATGTTACCAACTGGAGAATTTTTAACGACGATCCTGATATTCTAAGTTTCCTAACATCAGAAGGATCTTACACTAATAAGATAATTGATGAGGACCAACATGACAAGCAGATACAACAAGAGAGCACTAATAATGCCATACCAAAATATGTAGTCAAGTTGTAAGACCTATATGATTTGAAAGACTGATTTAAAAGGTCTACCAATTCAAAACTTCAAAGTTCAACTCTGAACTATGAATTAGTAAATTTAGGAACGGATACCAAGCCACAGAATATCAACCTAGGTCTTGGCCTAGCCCCAGTAGAAAAGTTAGCCTTTGCTTGACTCCTGAAACAGTACAAAAGTGTCTTTTCCTGGAATTCGATGACCTTAAGACTTACGACACTTTAATCATTCAGCATACTATCCCGATGATAGCTGATGAAAACTTGTCTAGCAAAAGCTGAGGAAGATCCATCCTAATCTGGAATGTCAGATTAAATCTGAGCTCAATAAATTACTGAAAGCCAAAATAATTTTTTCCATTCGACATTCTAGATGGGTCTCCAATATGGTCCCAGTGAGAAAGAAAAATGGAGACATTAGAATTTGTATTGACTTTCGAAATCCTAACAAAGCCTGCCAAAAGGATAATTTTCCCCTGCCTCCTATGGAACAAATATTGCAAGCAGTTGCAGGATCAGAATCAATGTCCTTTTAGATGGTTTCTTTAGCTACAACCAGGTTTTGGTCCATCCCAATGATCATCTAAAAGCCACATTCAGAACCAAATGGGGTACTTATGCATATCAAAAGATGCCTTTTGCGCTGATTAGCGTTGGCGCTACATTTCAAAGGGCCATGGATATTGCATTTAAGGGATTAGTAAACAAATCAGTGGTAATTTACTTGGATGACATAACAATATATTCTAAAAAACGTGGTAATCACCTCAGAGACTTAAAGCAAATCTTCCAACGTTGTCAAAGGTATGGAATTTCACTTAATCTAAAAAGTCCTTTTTTGCATTAAGTGAAGGAAAACTTCTTGGATTTATAGATTCAAAACTTGGAATCCATATTGATCCCGATAGAATTAAGGATATTTCAAAAATATCCTTACCACATAATAAGAAAGCCATGCAATCCTTCCTTGGCCATATTAATTTTGTTAAACGATTTGTTCCAGACTTCTCAAGGATTGTGTCACCATTAAAAGCAATGATCAAGAAGAATTCACTCTTTAAATGGGGCCAAGAAGAATATAAAGCATTCAAATTGATTAAGAAAGTGATTGTCAATGCCCCTCCCTAGCAACTCCAAAATTTTCCAATCCTTTCATTTTGTATACATTTGCCTCTGAGAAATCATATGCTGCAATACTCACTTAAGCTAATCAAGATAAGGTGGAAGCCCCAATTGCTTTCTTTAGTTAAAATTTGCAAGGGGCTGAATTAAATTATTCTGACGTTGAGAAATAAGCTTATGTTGTTTTCAAAGTGATCAAACATTTTAGACCCTTTCTTCTTAAAACCCATACAAAAATCATAGTACCGTTTCCAGCGGTAAGAAATATCTAAGTACAGAAAGACGTGGGTGAAAAGAGAGAAAATTGGGTCACTGCCCTACAAGAATATGATGTTGAGATCAAACCAGCAAACATTGTAAAAGGGAAAGGCTTTTGCAAGATGTTGGCTGGAGCATCACTTATTTTTGAAATAACATTTCCAAATCAAGAGGTACAAATGTATGAGGTAATCCTAAATGATATTGAATCAAGATATGTTGACATCATATTTCATCTAAAAAACAAATATGCTCCTTCAAATCTGAATTATACAAAGAAAAGAGCTCTAAGATTAAAATCCAAGCAGTATCAACTCGTAAATGATGTGCTTTTTAGGATGAATTATGATTATGCTCTTCTTCGATGTCTTGAGGAATCTGAAGCTGAAAAAGTGTTGCAAGAACTCCATGATGGACCGGCAGGTGGACATTATACGAGAGATGCTACAACACAAAATTTTGCGCGCATGATACTATTGGCCTTACTATTTAAGGATGCGCATAGCTATGTAAGGAAATGTCAAGTTTGTCAAACCGCCGCCAGAAGACAGAAGAAACCGTCATTGCCATTACAACTGGTCAATATCAATCAACCATTTGATCAATGGAGAGTGGATATAATAGTTGAGATCGTTCCTCACTCTTCTAAACATCATAGGTATATCCTTACAACTACATATTATTTTACTAAATGGGTAGAAGCAGTTCCTCTCAAGATAGATAATGCTGAACATATCATTGATTTCATAGATCAGTTCATAATCACCAGGTTTGGTCTATCCTCTGCTTTAATGTTTGACAATGCATCATATTTTTCTGGCAATTCTATGACTGAATTTGCACTTAAAAGAGGTTTTAAGCTTAAATATTATTCCAATTATTACCCACAAGGGAATGGATTGGCCGAATCAATGAATAAAATCTTAATCAAATTCATTAAGCGAACCATTGATCAGAATCATAAAAATTGGCACAAATCTTTGACGTATGCTCTATGGGCAAACCGAATAACTCAAAAAGCTTCCATTGGCACTTCTCCCTTTAATTTAGTTTATGGAAAAGAAGTAGTTCTCCCAACTCATCTAGCAATTCCTTCTCTGGCCTTAGTTCAATTTATTGATGAAACACCAACTTCATCTTTACAACTAAGACAATTGCAAATTATTTAGCTAGAAGAGGAACGAGAATAGGCTAAAATTACACATGCTCATCATCAAGCATTAGTAAAGGCTTCTTTCAATTCAAACATGGTATCTAGGAAGGATTTTCAAATTGGAGATTTAGTATTGAAATGGGACAAGGCTCACGAAGAAAAAGGCAAACATTCTAAATTCCAACGAATGTGGCTTGGACCATTCCAAATTGTTGAAATCATAGGTCCATCGACTTTCATGTTGCAAGATTTAGCAAGGAAAAGGAAATCCTTACCTGTTAATAGGCAAATCCTTAAAAAATACTTTCCGTAGAAGATGACCTCTTCTATTTATGTAAATTATTGTTTATAACTTTATTTTGATAATAAAACAGGTTGTAAATGGTTACCTTTGAAATTCACGAAAAATATTAGTGTTTCTTTTAGATTTTGTTTTTTCCGCTTGTATAAATAGAATTGATCTGGAAAATTGATCATTATTATTGAAAAATATGGTCAAATGCTACAAGCCTGAAAATTTTACTAGTTTCATCCTTACGAATTTTGATAAAAACAACCTTTAGTGGGAATTTGTTTTATATCAGTCATGAAAAGCATCAATAACAAAACGAAAGCTCTCTATAGAAAAGCTGTCTCCAAAAAACTATATAATTGTCGTCCAAAACTATTCTTAAGGAACCAATGAATTCCTCCCCACTTAGGGAATTACGAGTTTCAAGGAGTAATCCAATGATACACTATAGACTTAAAGAATAAGAGGTCTCATTACGAGTCGACTTATCATGATCATAGATATTATAACTTGTTGACATTTCCAAGACTGCATACCAAAACAGGGCAATGACTCAAGATTATTGCAATCAAAAGACAAGGGGTCTCATCACGAGCCAACTTGTTCAGCAAAGTTATAAATCAAATGAATGGCATTGTTATAATTTGGCTACCAAACCAAGACATTGTTCTTTAAGAATTAAAAGAAAAAAATAAGTGTGGATGTGGATTTATCTTTGAAAATTGTATTTTTATCAAGGTAGGATACATGATCATTGCTGGATAATAGGTAACCCTGTCGAGGCTATGAACGCCTGCTGGCAACAAAGGCTCTACCTACGACAAATGAGCATACTTAAAACTGATCTATAGAGATTTCTTTGTTTTTGTCTTTATAGAACCAAGTAGTGGTTGATCTAAATATAATGACTAGCTTTGGGAAGAAAATGATCAGAATTAGCACGGAAGGAACAAACTACCATTAATGGCTAAATGTATTATGCACTCTATATTTCTATAATAAAGGTTGATTTCCCAGAAAACTTTTCTGTTTTGGAAGTTTTAGAAAAATCAAAAGACAATAAGAGATAACTGGTTCTTCTTAGTGAATTGCCAATTGTTGTAGCCAGCAACAACCCCCCCACTTTTATTTAATATTAGCAATAAAACTAAATAAATGGGGACCCTTCTAAAAAAAAAAAAGACTAGCTCTTATAATTCCCTTTTGAATAAAACACACTATCATAAACTTAGGAAAACATCCAAAAAATCTAAAAAACTTAAGTTTTATGATAAGTTTCAAATAAAATCGTTCTCTTAACAATAAAACATCGCATCACAAAAGGTAATGGAGGACATCATATAAGAAACTTTCGAAATCGCGAAAACGCGATGCGAGATTGCACGCCATAAAGACTCATGGCACATCACAGATTTCATATGCCGCAAGTATCAGCTAATATAAAACATCCCAATCCCGCGATACGCGATAAAGCATCTCGCAAATCATATCTCGTGATCGCATAAGGAAATAAATTATTGTTAACAAAAAGGATTAGCAATATTGTGATCTTGCGATCTGCAATATTGCGAAGAAAATCGCAAAATCACTTTCTTGCATATCGGCAGGGCTCATTCTTCAATGAAATAGTTCTCATAATATGATACCGAGTTATGGGCATTAATGTCAATTTAGTGGTTTATTGATGGTCATTCATGAGATAAGATTTAGATCTGATCGAAAGGTTGTTTCACGTAGGGTGATATATTTGATATGATTTCGGAATTAAGAGCTTTCCTGTCACCTTATCTCTTACCATTATTCTTTCTTTACTTGTAAACTTGCAGGAGCGGCAAGCAAAACAATATACGCAGCAATGTTCAGAGCATAGTGGGAAAGAAGGGAAAAGCTCCGGTTGCTGAGGACAAGGAGATGATGCCCTTATTCACAGACACCACCTGTACCAGAGATGCCTACATATCCACTTGGGAAGGCATGTACAGTCTGCTCCAAGAAGAAAACCCCAGAGTTATGGAAGTTAAATCAACAACAAAGTCACGCGGGTCATCTGAAGCATCAATTACTGAACTTGCATGTTCATTCCTGCACCGAATAGCGGCAAGGCCTAAGATACTTCCATATACAGACATGGTTAAGTGGGTATTGGATAGTGCTGATATAACAGACAGAAAATTCAAGTCACGAAGCCAGGGGCTCATTGGATCATTCACCCCACAAGATTTAAGGCTTATGTATCATTTACCAGAGCCGTAGGAAAGCTACAACAAACAGTTCGTGGAAAATTTCACCAAAAAAAACGAAGATTTGGCGGATTGCACCAAGAACGGGTTAGCAAGGCAAGAGCCATTGAAGAAGGAAAAACATGGTGTGTACGGTACTGGTTCCCTCTCCTCCCTGTATTGTTTTGCTACTGCAATGCTATGTAGACTATTTGGAAGGCCTGACATCAACAAGTTTTCATCCGAGTGGCTACCCCTATTAGATGCGTCCACTAACGCCACTATTATGGATTGGGCTCAGATATTGTCTGATAATTTAACCTCAGCTATTTGGAACTACCAGTCTAAAATAAATACCTCTCAGAGGATTTATCCTCCTTTCTTTTTAGTTGCTTATGTTATGGATGCAATCTGTTTTGTTTCCAGATTTCCTTTAATGGGTTGGAAGTGGACTATACAAAATCCCTTGCCTATTCACATTTACCACAAATAATTGTGGGATTCTAAGATTATCCCATATTTTTACAGAATTTGTCATGGAGTTATGTTATCTCTTCATAGAATGTTGTATAATAAGGATGCCCCAAGATTTTCCCATGAAGCAGAAGTTGATATTCTCCCTGTCAGAAGATGGTTTGGAGAAGAGTTTTTCACTTATGTCAGAGTATTTGGAAGCATTTCTTCCCCCCATGTGCTACCCTTGTATGTACCTGATAAGTTATTGGCTCGAGAAATTGCCTACCAGACCTGCAGGGTGGGAGGAATGAGAAAAGAATTGAAAGACAAGAAAAAGGCCATTTGGCCACAATTTCTGGTGGCCTGTGGGGCCTTTTCACTGTTTGATTTAGGTCATTCATTCAAAGAAGTAAACAACATGTTGATTTTACGACTATTTAAATTTCTAGGGAGACAATTCGATCCCTATGATGTCATTAAGAATCTTACTACAACTATCAAGATAAAGGTATTTTCTAAAGAAGATGATCTCTTTGATGATATCTTCCAGCATAAGATTACATTGAAAGACATTCTGCATATGGCTCAAATTTAATTTCCCCTAGCAAAATTCCAAGAATTCAAACTGTACAGAGAAAGAAGATTAGCAAACATCCCCTTGGATAAGTTGTGCTTAGAATAAATAAAGGAGCCAACTCCCAGTGTCAGTTTAAGTGGAAGCTTAGATACAGACAATTCCAAGTCTAAGTCTGGGAAAGAGTCACCAAAACACTCTAAACAATCCGAGAGCGACCATAATAGAAGTGAAGGGTCAGTCAGAGATATTGCCAAATTTGAAGAGCACCCAGAGCAACAGGTCTTGACAACACCACAGGTGAAGGTTCCCCCTCCCCTCATCCAGCCACCAAAGCCATTGAGAACTGAGCTGGATAAGGAGTGGGAAACATTTAATGAATTGATTGAGGAGCAGAACACGAAGACACCTGAGAATACAGTGCAGACACTGACATAAATGATCATGGAAACAATGAGCAATGCTCCAGAAACAGAGCATATTCCAATAACCCCATCATCTGAAATCATGTTGAAGATAGAGGAGATTCTTCCTCTAGATGTATTTTATAGTCCGCAGCATAAGGCAGTGGTAAGAAGACAAAGAAAGAAACAGAAATTGGATAACGTGCTCTCACTTGAGGCAGAGCAGCTAGATGTCCTTTGGCGAGACCCTACCACTGACCCTACTAAAAAATTGACTAAATTGTCCTAGATCATAGGAGCCTATGCTTCTGCTACTATCGTTAAAGCGTTCGAGGTACAACTATTATTTAAGGATAAAGAGGAACAAATCCAAGTCTTGCAACAACAACTATAGCATGCCAGTGTCAACCGAGAAGCAGAGGAGAAGTTAGAAAAATTACAACAGGATCAGAGCAATTTGGCCAAAAAGGAAAATCAATTACAGGCTATGCTAGAATTGCATAGAGACGACCTGAAAACCACAAATTTTGTCTCAGAAGCACTTGCCTTAAATGACCAACCATTACAACAGCAAGAGGCACTATGCCAAAGAATATCGCAATGGAGTTCCCACTGCGAGATGAGCGATAAAATTACAAGTCAATTCGTGGATTTGCAACATGACTATGATTTAATTGATAAAATAATTTCTGATTATTTGATTTGGCAGGAATTAGAGGAAGGAAAGAAAGCAGGCTTGCTCAAAATCAATGAAGCCCACAAAGAAATGTTGTTTCATAAGTGGGATGCACTAATTAAAAAGGCAGAATAGGCAGGGGAAGAAACAGCGACATCGGAAAACAATGCCATTGACTGTGTCAATGAAAATATGCATAGAGCAAACCTGATATCAGAGACCACTCCAGGATTTCTCCCAAAGGCATAGCAACTGAAAACAAGCTGGAAACTAAAGGTTGAGGAAAAGGTAGAGTCCATCAAGAAATTAACCAAGCTGAATTGGGACACTTACTGGCAGTACTTGGTTAAACCGCACAGTCAATGCTTGACTCTCAAGTGCCTTACAAATTCTGCTGAGAAGGTAGCGCCAACACTTGCTCATTCTGTTTTCACAGGACAACTAAAATCATAGGTCAGCCAACCGACGCTCCTCAAGCTGATGCTGAATGCTTGCGATCTCAGAGAATAGATACATAGATAGTTAATTTCGAGATACAGTTTTAGTTTTATTTTTTATTTATTTTTTCCTTAGATGAGGACAGTCATTTAAACTTCCTCCTATATTTTTGTAATAAACTATTTTTGGTATTTAGTTGGTAGTATTTAAACCCCTCTCATGCATTTAGAGAGGGGTCTTGAAATTTGTCAAAAATATTTCCTCGGAACATGCACTTCTGCACCCTTAGAGGAGGTTTTGATGAATGAATGGAATGAGATTTATTGATATATGTGTTTAATGTCTACTACTGAAATGCACTTCTGTACTCTTAGTAGATATTGAATTCATGAGTAGAACTTGTTATCAATGGTACTTTTATCTCTTACTGATTTCTGCTTATGTGTCAAAGTAATATTTTATATTCAGTTATTTATATATGAAGGCTTGAATGTTTGAGTTATCATTTGGAACTTTTGTACGGTGGTGACTATTCTATTTATGCTTTAATGTATGAATGACTTATGATGCGATACGCTTCTCCCAATTGTTTCGGCTAATTTCTTATACGAAACAATTCATTTTTAACAAATTCTTTTCTAGTAGTGATTGAATGATCTTTATTACCAATTGTTGTTAGAAACTATCTTAGATTGCATAAATGAAAAGTTAAATCCCAGGTTAGTTTTAGAATTAGATATTTCTGTTCATTAGAATAAAATTGCATGTTTTAAATTAGACTTAAATTAAAAGCATTTTACTTAGAAATCTTTAGGAAAGGAAATATCAATTCTTATCAACACACACACAAATTGGGAAATTGGTCCCATTATCCCCAGTCGGACCCACCATCCCAAACGGAAAAGGAGCTGCTTTCAAGGTTTGGACCGGGTGGGTATCCCCCTTGTTATAGACTCGATTTTTGGGGCTTCAACATAATTGGCGCTAGAAGGAGGGCCCAAACTATGAATGGCTAGTAAATCTAAATCTAAATACCATTCTGAGAGTAAATCGCCCTCAACATCTCCCTCGACTTCTCCATCTCATTCCGAGTCTTTAAATCCTAACAAAGAAGTTGAGAAAACAACAACCACTGCCACAAACCCAAACATTTCAGAGAAATCTACCATCGAACCTCCTGAAGTTGAGTCTTTGATCCATAAACTTCAACGACTTTTTATATCACCGCAAAAGTCTGAAATATCTCAAGGTAGTGTGACTTCGCAATACAATCCTTCTCCATCCTCGTACTAGATTACAAAGTGAAAAGTTTGGTATCGAACCACCTGAATTACCTCTTCCTAAAAGGAAAAGAGCAAGGAAGTCACCTCAAGGGTCTGATAGTGAGACTCTTTCATCATCAACATCCATTCCAACTTCCCCATTGCAAAGTCAACCATCCACCCCTCCACTTCAAGTTATTCTCCATCAGACTACTGGAAATGTAACATCCTCGTCCCTACTACAAGGAACTTCGTCTGCACTTTCCTCTGTTAGTAGTTCAACGATGGGTGAAAACCCAGGGAATAATCCAGGGGCAGTCTCAATGCCTGTGCCCTTGAGTCAATTACTGGCCCATCCTGAAAAATGGCTGCCCAAGTTTAATCCTGAAGCAGGCATGCTAGCAGAAGAACACATAAACAAATTTATGTTATCCATAAATTTAAATGGAGTTACAAATGAAGATGTTGTTGTTAGACTTTTTCCTTGTACTTTAAAAGGAGCAACTGGATCCTGGTATTTTTAATTACCATCAGGGTCCATTACTAGTTGGGACATTTTCTAAGTGAAATTCTTGAATAAGTTCGGCGATGATAGATCTACAGCAACATTAATCAATGATCTATCAAATCTAAACACTGAATCAAGAGAACCTATTAAAGGTTTTAACTCGCGTTTCAATAAGCTTTTGAATAAAATTCCAACCACTTCCAAGCTTAGTGAAGAAGTTCGAAGTGAATGGTATATATCTGCTTTACGATTGAACATAGCAATCTTTGTTGATAGAGCTAACAAGACAACATTAGCTGAAAACATGAAGGAAGCGATAACGATAGAAAAATGTATCTTAGTTTTAAAAAAGAAAAACAATATTGATGAAAGAAAATCTGAGAAGGTTACTTTTAGAGATGATCCTAAGAAAAAGCAATCAAAAGACCCATTTGATTTAGAAGGATTGCAGAAAGTCCTAAAAACCATGTCTAATGAAATGGTGGACATTAAAAGACAAGTAGTAGGGACTTCTTCTAAGAAACCTATAAACCTTATAGAAAAAATCCTTTAACTGATTCAAAGCTTCCCAATGCTATTACAATTGCGGAATCTGAAGGAGAAGAAGAGGAAGTTTCTAACGAAGAGCCTACTGATGAAGATGAAGTTGTAGAGTTACAGGGAATGTGGGACTTCATTCTTCCTGATGAAGAGGATCAATAGGCATTACCAGTCAGTACTAGAAGTAGAAATCAACTCGATCCTCCACAACCTAGTTCTAAACAGAAGAGCACAAGCTCAACATCTAAGGATAGAGTTGTAGGTAAGAAATCATCACCAAAAGCGACTCAAACAAGCCCAGTCCAACCCGATTCATCAACTCCATCTAAAGCACTGATTGTTTCTGATGAGATGGAGTGTAATATCATTGAAGACATGAAGAAGACTAGGGATAACATTACTTTTTATGAGCTGAGTAAATTGAAACATCAACAAAAGCTACTTTTGAAAGAGTTACACACAGTACCCATTGCACCTCTTCCCGCCGCTGTAATCTCACAAGCTTCTCATGAAATGGGAAGACCTCCAACTAATATGGCAAATAAATTTGACCCAAATGATATTGCTTTAACTGAAGGTAGGTCAAAATCCCATACTCCCCCATTCCTTCTCATTTTTGAAATTTTCAATAAAAACTTGCATAATTGTTTGGTAGATTCATGAGCTTCATCTAATATCTTACCTAAATCAATATGTGCAAAGTTAAACGTCCAACCTCAAAAATCTACAATACACATAGTTCAACTGGACCGATCATAGGTTGAAGTGATTGGTGAACTAAATCGAGTTACCATAAGGCTGTCATCTAATCCAAAGGTATGTCAAGTCATTGATATTATAGTTACAAACATTCCTGAATTTTATGGTTTAATTCTTAGTAGGGATTGTTCTGAAAAGCTTCATGGATATTTTGTGACCCACTGGTCACACATGTGGCTCCCTTACAATGGTAAACCAAATTAAATAAAGGTTGAGTGAGAAAGACACCAAAAATACATAGTGACAGAATTAGAAGGAGAAAATGAACCTGTAGCATACAACAACAATATAATTGGCAATTATTCTGTTGAATCTTTCTTAGGAAATTTTAATGCTCATACTTCGCCTTATTTAGAACATTTTGTTTTGTCTCAAGTAGAAAAATTTTCTCAAACAGATAGTTCTAAATGCGTTAATTTTGTAGATAATCTTGTAAATAACTCTTTATTTTGGAAATTATTTTTTGACGGATCTAAGTCTAGTGATGGAGCAGGAGCAGGATGCGTATTAGTTAGCCCAGAGGGAAATAAACCTATGCTAACATGTAGACTCAAGTTTGATTGCTCAAACAACACTGCAGAATAAGAAGCTTTAGTGCAAGGACTGTACAAGGCAATTAGACTAGACATCAAGTATCTAGAAGTCTTTGGAGACTTTGAAATTGTGATTAAACAAGTATGAAACACTATACATTGTCTATCAGGTCATTTAAAGCATTACCAATCTTTAGTGCAAGATCTGACTGAACATTTTATAGCATTCAATATTTCATCCATTCCCAGACTCCAAAATACTAGTGTTGACCTCCTGACTAATGTATCTTCCAAGCTCATTCCCTTAGAAGACTATAGCCCAGACAGATTCTCAATCGAATTGATCTTTAGGCCCTCCATCCCTGATAATGTTACCAACTGGAGAATTTTTAACAACGATCTTGATATTGTAAGTTTACTAACATCAGAAGGATATTACCCACAAGGGAGTGGGTTGGCCGAATCAATGAATAAAAGCTTAATCAGAATCATTAAGCGAACCATTGATCAGAACCATAAAAAATTGGCACAAATCTTTGACGTATGCTCTGTGGGCAGACCGAATAACTCAAAAAGCCTCCTTTGGCACTTCTCCCTTTAATTTAGTTTATGGAAAAGAAGTAGTTCTCCTAACTCATCTAGCAATTCCTTCTTTGGCCTTAGTTCAATTTATTGACGAAACACCAACTTCATCTTTACAACTAAGACAATTGCAAATTATCAAGCTAGAAGAGCAACGAGAATAGGCTAAAATTACACATGCTCATCATCAAGCATTAGTAAAGGCTTCTTTTGATTCAAACATGGCATCTAGGAAGGATTTTCAAATTGGAGATTTAGTATTGAAATGGGACAAGGCTCACGAAGAAAAAGGCAAACATTTTAAATTCCAACAAATGTGGCTTGGACCATTCCAAATTGTTGAAATCATAGGTCCATCGACTTTCATGTTGCAAGATTTAGCAGGGCAAAGGAAATCCTTACCTGTTAATAGGTAGATCCTTAAAAAATACTTTCCATAGAAGATGACCTCTTCTATTTTTGTAAATTATTGTTTATAGCTTTATTTTGATAATAAAACAGGTTGTAAATGGTTACCTTTGAAATTCATGAAAAATATTAGTGTTTATTTTAGATTTTGTTTTTTTCGCTTGCATAAATAGAACTCATCTAGAAAATTGATCATTATTATTGAAAAATACGGTCAAATGCTACAAGCCTGAAAATTTTACTAGTGTCATCCTTACAAATTTTGATAAAAACAACCTTTAGTGGGAACTTGTTTTATATCAGTCATGAAAAGCATCAATAACAAAACGAAAGCTCTCTGTAGAAAAGCTGTCTCGAAAAAACTCTATAATTGTCATCCAAAACTATTCTTAAGGAACCAATGACTTCCTCCCCACCTAGGGAATTACGAGTTTCAAGGAGTAATCCAATGATACACTATAGACTTAAAGAATAAGAGGTCTCATCACGAGCTGACTTATCATGATCATAGATATTATAACTTGTTGGCATTGCCAAGACTGCATCCCAAAACAGGGCAACGAATCAAGATTATTGGAATCAAAAGACAAGGGGTCTCATCACGAGCCAACTTGTTCAACAAAGTTATAAATCAAATGAATGGCATTGTCATAATTTGGATACCAAACCAAGACATTGTTCTTTAAGAATTAAAAAAAAACAAATAAGTGTGGATGTGGATTTATATTTGAAAATTGTATATTTCTCAAGGTAGGATACAGGATCATTGCTGGGTAACAGGTAACTTTGTCGAGGCTATGAACGCTTGCTGGACAAATGAGCATACTTAAAACTGATCTACATAGATTTCTTTGTTTTTATCTTTATAGAACCAAGTAGTGGTTGATCTAAATACAATGGCTAGCTTTGGGAAGAAAATGATCAAAATTAGCACGGAAGGAACAAACTACCATTCATGGCTAAACGTATTATGCACTCTATATTTCTATAATAAAGGTTGATTTCCCAGAAAACTTTTCTGTTTTGGAAGTTTTAGAAAAATCAAAAGATAATCAGAGATAACTGGTTCTTCCTAGTGAATTGCTAATTGTTGTAGCCAACAACAACCACCCCCCCCCCATTTTTTATTTAGTATTAGCAATAAAACTAAATAAATGGGGACCCTTCTAAAAAAAATAAAAACTAGCACTTATAATTCCCTTTTGAATAAAACACACTATCATAAACTTAGGAAAACATCCAAAAAATCTAAAAAACTTAAGTTTTATGATAAGTTTCGAATAAAATCGTTCACTTAACAATAAAACATCGCATCACAAAAGGTAATGGAGGACATCATATAAGAAAACTTTCGAAATCACGAAAACACGATGCAAGATCGCATGCCTTAAAGACTCATGGCACATCGCAGATTTCATATGCTGCAAGTATCGGCTAATAAAAACATCCCAATCCTGCAATACGTGATAAAGCATCTCGCAAATCGCATCTCACGATTGCATAAGGAAATAAATTATTGTTTAGAAAAAGGATTAGCAATATTGCGATCTGCGATATTGTGAAGCAAATCGCAAAATCGCTTTCTCGCAGATTGGCAGGGCTCATTCTTCAATGAAATATTTCTCGTAATATGATACCGACTTATGGGCATTAATGTCAATTGAGTGGTTTATTGATGGTCATTTATGAGACAAGATTTAGATCTGATCGAAAGGTTTTTTCACCTAGGGTGATATATTTGATATGATTTCGGAATTAAGAGCTTTCCCGTCGCCTTATCTCTTACCATTATTCTTTCTTTACTTATAAACTTGCAGGAGCGGAAATTAGAATAATATATGCAGCAATGTTCAGAGCGTAATGGGAAAGAAGGGAAAAGCTCCGGTTGATGAGGACAAGGAGATGACACCCTTATTCACAGACACCACCTGTACCAAAGATGTCGGCATATCCACTTGGGAAGGCATTTACAGTCTGCTCGAAGAAGAAAACCCCAGAGTTATGGAAGTTAAAGCAACAACAAATTCACACGGGTCATCTAAAGCATCAATTAGTGAACTTGCATGTTCATTCCTGCACTGAATAGCGGCAAGGCTTAAGATACTTCCTTGTACAGACATGGTTAAGTGGGTATTGGACAGTGCTGATATAACAGAAAAACAATTTAAGTCACGGAGCCAGGAGCTCATTGGGTCATTCACCCCACAAGATTTAAGGCTTATGTATCATTTACCAGAGCCGCAGGCAAGCTATAACAAACAGCTCGTGGAAAAGTTCGCCAAAGAAAACGAAGATTTGGGAGAGTGCACCAAGAACTAGTCAGCAATGCTCTAGAAACAGAGCATATTCCAATAAACCCATCATCTGAAATCATGTTGAAGATAGAGGAGATTCCTCCTCTAGATGTATTTTATAGTCCACAACACAAGGCAGTGGTAACAAGACAAAGAAAGAAACGGAAATTGGACAACGTGCTCTCACCTGAGGCAGAGCAACTAGATGTCCTTTGGCGAGACCCTACCACTGACCCTACTGAAAATTTAACTAAATTATCCTAGATCGCAGGAGCCTATGCTTCTGCTACTATCAATAAAGCATCTGAGGTACAACTATTAATTAAGGATAAAGAGGAAAAAATCCAAGTCTTGTAACAACAGCTACAACAGGCCAGTGTCAACTGAGAAGCAGAGGAGAAGTTAGAAAAATTACAACAGGATTTTCAACAGATGCAGCTGGGGTATCAGAGAAATTTGGCCAAAAAGGAAAATCAATTACAGGCTATGCTAGAATTTCATAGAGACGACCCCAAAATCACATAGTTTGTCTCAGAAGCCCTTACCTTAAATGACCAACTCTTGCAACAGCAAGAGGCACTATGCCAAAGAATATCACAATGGAGTTCCCATTGCGAGATGAGCGATAAATTACAGGTCAAGTCGTGGATTTGCGACACGACTATGATTTAATTGATAAAAGAATTTTTGATTATTTGATTGGGTAGGAATCGGAGGAAGGGAAGAAAGCAGGCTTGCTCAAAATCAATGAAGCCCACAAATAAATGTTATTTCATAAGTGGGATGTACAAATTAAAAAGGCAGAACAGGCAGCGGAGGAAACAACGATAGCGACAAACAATGTCATTGAATGTGTCAATGAAAATCTACATAGAGCGAACCTGATATTAGAGACCGCTCCAGGATTTCTCCCAAAGGCACAACAACTGAAAACAAGCTGGAAACAAAAGGCCGAGGAAAAGGCAGAGTCCATCAAGAAATTAACCAAGTTGAATTGGGACACTTACTAGCAATACTTGGTTAAACCGCACAGTCAATGCATGACTCTCAAGTTCCTTACAAATTCTGCCGAGAAGATAGTGTCAGCACTTGCCGATTCTGTTTCCACAGGACAACTAAAATTGGAGGCCAGCCAACCGACGCTTCTCAAATTGATGTTGAATGCTTGCAATCTCAAAGAATAGATACATAGATAGTTAATTTCCAGATACAGTTTTAGTTTTATTTTTTATTTATTTTTGCCTTAGATGAGGACAGTCATTTAAACCTCCTCCTATATTTTTGTAATAAATTATTTTTAGTATTTAGTTAGTAGTATTTAAACCCCTCTCATGCATTTAGAGAGGGGTCCTGAAATTTGTCAAAAACATTTCCTCAGAACATGCACTTCTGCACCCTCGGAGGAGGTTTTGATGAATGAATGGAACGAGATTTATTGATATCTGTGTTTAATGTCTGCTACTGAAATTGCACTTCTGTACTCTTAGTAGATATTGAATTAGGAAGAGATAAATCTATATTTCTGAAGCTCATGAGTAGAACTTGTTATCAATGGTACTTTTATCTCTTAATGATTTATGCTTATGTGTCAAAGTAATATTTTATATTCAATTATTTATATATGAAGGCTTGAATGTTTGAGTTATCATTTGGCACTTTTGTACGGTGGTGACTATTCTATTTATGCTTTAATGTATGAATGACTTATGATGCGGTACGCTTCTCACAATTGTTTCGGCTAATTTCTTATATGAAAAAAATCATTTTTAACGAATTCTTTTCTAGAAATTGAATGATCTTTATTACCAATTGCTGTTAGAAAATATTTTTGATCGCATAAATGAAAAGTTAAATCCTGGGTTAGTTTTAGAGTTAGATATTTCTGTTCATTAGAATAAAATTGCATTTTTTAAATTAGACTTAGATTAAAAGGATTTTACTTAGAAATCTTTAGGAAAGGAAATATTAATTCTTATCAACACACACACAAATTGGGAAACTTGTCCCATTATCCCCAGTTGGACCCATCATCCCAAATGGAAAAGGAGCTGCTTTCAAGGTCCGGACCAAGTGCGTATCCCCCTTGTTGTAGACCCGATTTTCGAGGCTTCAACAGTATCAAACAACGAATAGAGGCTTGACCATAATGCACTTAGGAACCGACTATCCCGTTCTAAGATAATGTATTATGGGATCCCAAAGATACCCATACTCATTCAAAGAAGAGTTTGCCAGTGGCTTCTGCTGTGATACTCTTCTTGCAGGCCGCCAACATGGCCATCTTAGAGAATCTGTCGATGACCATGAAAACATAGTTGTTTCCATGCTTTACAGAAGGAATGCCAGACATGTAATCCATAGAAATGGATTCCCAAGGATGGCTAGGAGTCGACATAGGAGTATGAAAGCCTTGCTTCTTGATTGTAGGTTTGGCAATGGCAAATGAAGTGTATGATCTGATGTACTTCCCAACATCTTGTCAAAGGTTCGACCAATAAAGATACTTCTACAACATTGCCACTATCTTTTTTACCCCAAAATGTCAAGTAATCTGACTGTAGTGTGCCTACCAAATCATCTTGGCACACTTGCTTCAAGGAACACATAAGTGTCACAAGGGGCATAATAGTGTGTCATGGAGGTGAAAATTTGGGACTTGCTTACCTTCTAGGTGCATCTGGTATGTGGTGTTTAATTCTGGATCACTCTTGTAAATATGCGGCCATCACGAAGTCTTGTGTCCATAAGAGTCGAGCACAGTGGTCAGTGCCATAAATGACGGTTGACTGAGCCAGTTTGCAACATTATTGGTGCTTCCCTTCTTGTACTTAATGTTCAAATGGAATTGTTGCAGATATGTGGACCATTTCTAATGGCAATCATTCTACAATTTTCCTTATGTTTGTATGAATTGCAGGGGTCGGTAGTTTGTGTGGATGACTGTTTCCTTCCCTATAATGTAATTCTTCCATTTTCGGCAGACCTACACAATGGAATACATCTCCTTTTCACAGGTGGGATAATTTCAGACTGTATCTGAAAGTGTCTCATTGTGATATGCCATCGGATGCCCATGTTGGGTAAGAACTGCACCAACAACATAGTCAGAGGAATCTGTCTCAATTTCTAATGGTTGTTGTAGGTCTGGTAATGTGAGCACTGGTGTAGCACAGAGGCAATGCTTCAACTCGACAAATTCCTTCTTTTGGGATTCAGGCCAAAAGAACTTTTCTTTCGCTCTGCCCTTGGTGAATTGACTCAAAGACCGATTGATATGAGAGAATCCCAACATGAACCTGCGATAGAAATTGGCAAGACCCAGTAAGTTGCAGAGCTCTATTAGAGTGGTTGGGGTTGGCCAATCTCAAATAACTTGTATCTTTGCAGGGTCATACTAAATGTGCATTTATTCAAATTGACACACAATTTGTGTTGTTGCATGGTTTGGAGGACATGTCAGATATGGTGTATGTGCTCTTCCCACCTCCGGCTGAAGATTAGGATGTAGTCCATGTACACTTCCATGAACGAGTTTCTAAAGGGCCGCAAGATGTATTATATCATACGCATGAAGGTTTTGGAGGCATGACCAACCATTCACAAATGCCCTCCTTAGATTTGAAGGCAATCTTCCACAGATTAGAGGGTTCAATCGTTACTTGGTGATAACCGAAATTCAAGTCAATCTTACTGAAATATTTGACCCCTTTGAGCTGGTCTAGAAGGTCATCAATCTGTGGGATTGGATACCTATTATGGACAATGATCTTATTCAACGTACGATAGTTAATACAGAGCCTCCAGGTTCCGTCCTTCTTTTGTACCAACACGATCGGGCTCCCACAGGGTGATGAACTTGGGTTTATGTGCCCTTTCTACAACAACTCCTAAATTTTCCTCTTGATCTCATAATTCTTCAAAATAGAGTGTCGGTAGATTGGTCCATTGGGTAGTGGCACACTTGGGGTTAGATCGATGGAGTGTTTGACCTGACAGTGTAGGGGTACCCCTGTGGGTGAGGTGAAGATGTCCCTATACTCCTCCACGACCTTGTCCATTTGTCGTTGTCATGTGGAGGAGCCCTATTTGGAGGCTATGGATGTGGCCACAATATTCCTCTTGTTTTGAGGGTAAATCATAAGGAAATGACCTTATTGCATTGTTTAGTAGAGATCAAAGAAAGGGTTGTAGGCAATGCTACCTTTGATATCATGTACAATTTATGACTCAAAGTAATAATAACATAACGAGGTTTAGATTGATATACAACATGACGCTTCCATAGGTATAGATAAGCTAATAAAACATCACAAACTTCTAGAGGGGCAACATCACATAATACCTCATCTGCAAAGGGCTTGATCTTATAAGGTAGGCGACATTGCTGGTTGACACAAAGATCTCACCCTTTGTGGAGCCAACTGATGATGTACAATTGTGGGTGCGACATTGTTGGTAGCTTCAATCCCTTAATGACCTCGGCTAAGATTAGGTTCTTTTGGCTCCCATTGTCAATGATGAATTGCACCGGTGAACCCTTTACCCACATCTATGAGTAGAAGAGGCACTCCCCCTCCTTTGGATCCTCAAGTTCTGCCTTTTGGAGCTTGGTGGTGGCTACCGTTGCAGTGGGTTTAGCATAAATGATATGATTTCCCTTGTCAGTTCCCTTATCAGGTTCTAGATCTAAGAGCATGCATTTGTCTCCAAGTCTTTCATCTCAACCACCAATGCCTACTTCGCGCGACATTCATTTGTGTTGTGAGTGGGAGTTTTATGGAACTCACACCACTTGCTGGTGTCTTTCTTCACCTTCCCATTATTTTTGTCTTGCATCTTCAAGGAGTTGTCCTAGGGGGTCATGGCTTGACTCTTCCCTTTTATCTATGGCTTGGGGGTGCCTTTGCTCTACTTTTGGTTCACAGTCCAAAGTCTTGCGTCTTCTGCTTGAATTTATGCTCAATCTTTGCATCATATAATTATGCTGCACCAAGCAATGAGATGTCTAGGAACTTCATTTCCTCTTGAATGTATTTGTGCACACAACTATGGAACTTGAGCACTAAATGTTTCTCAAAATCTTTGATACCCAATTTTGTGTGCAAGGTATGGAAGAGATTCGTCAGCTCATGCACATCTTAATCCCATTGTTTCTGCAACGTACTCCATTGTATGTACTTGTCCTCATAACTCCCCATGGGGTAATATTGTTCCTTGATGGTGTCTCAGAAAGGATTCCAAGTGGGTGCAGAGGAAAAAATTGATGGTTCTCTCTCATCCCTCTATTCATAGTAGGTTTCCCACCAGTCCTTAGCATGGGGGGAGTCTTTGAGGAGTGCAAAACTAATATTTTCCCTATTGGAAAAACCGTGAACCGAGAAATATCCTTCCAACATATTTAACCATCTATCGATGGCGTTTACATCTATTTGGCCTTCAAATATGGGAATGTCAAATTTGACTTGTACCTTGAAGGGAGTGGCACCTCCAGTGGTTTTCGGATGAATATCCGTTGCTTGTGGGCATCTACCAAAGGATATGGGAAAAGTTATCCATCATCGCGTTCCTTTGTCTCTCAAGGGGTTCTTCGAGCAATATTTTGAAGGGATCTCCTGCTCCATTGTATTTGTTTTCTTCTGCCATGGGAGGCCATCAAGGTTTGCGAGGTTGGTCTTGCAAAGGTTCAACTAGTTCGATCCCTAAATCCTTATACCCCGACCTTGTTGGGGACATGCAAAGAAAAAAAGAATGATCTAGACTTATGTAGGAACATAACATAATACATATATACACATAAACACAAATATGCAACATAAATAAATATTCATTTCATTAATATCAAAGAACTGAAAGATGCTTACATATAGAATGGAAATAAACTAGATTGCGATGGTAGCTTACCTTTGATAAGAGATTTGGAGGCTACAATGAAGCTCAAGGGTCTTTTTATCATTGAATAACAAAGGGAAACCCTAAACAATCAAAACCCTAACCCTAGGAGATGGAACACCAATAGTTTGTGGGCCCATTTGGGGTTAGTGTAGGTTTTAACCCCATACAGAAATTACCTGCATGTGAATTCTAAATCACAAGAAAATAAAAAATGCGAGAGCATAACCCATAAAACACATATACACAGAGATTTCCCATTGGATCTCAAAACCGAGACTACCAGCTTGATTTTTCATT
>APFE030717436.1:73664-99549 GCA_000404065.3 Pinus taeda
CGGTTCACTACGTAGGTTAGTCGTGGAAAGAATATAACACAACCCAACAGTTAGTTGGGAAACCAACTTCTCGGGGTCGTAACTTGGTCATGTGATCTCTATTTGGCGCATGCAATACCTCATTAGGGGGTCAAAATAACTCTGGAAGTTCAGAACCAAAAAAAACTATTAAAAATAGTAAATGTTGCTATAATTAAGGAAACTGATGAAACCGACTGAAGTTCTAGGTAGAACAGGTGGGTGGCCACTAGTATCCTCCTGGATCAAATGAAACCGCAAGTGATTCCCAATGTAATGTTGTTCCCCTCATTCATCTTTGGATATGTGTCCCATAACATTGATTTTAATCTTTGCCTTTATAATGTCCTTTTTATTACATGGAATTTTAATCTGGGGTCGTTACACCACTGGTCGTCATTTTTAGTGAGATTGATCTCTTCTGCTTGAATCAATGACAACCATCACATGCTTGTCTCAGCCATGCAGCTGGTTACCACACTTGACTGGAAACCAAAAATGTTGCCAATAGTCCTTGAAGGCAACAAAAAATGATGGCTCTATAGCAAAAGCTTTGCATTGTGTGTGGGGTTTGGCATCATTTTCCTTTTCTTCAAGATTCCAAAGGCTTTTGTTCGAGCTCCAATTTCCCCAAAAATAGTTTTCAGTATAGGGATCATATTTATGTTTTCATTACAAGAGCTCCACACAAACATATATTATATATATATATATATATTATATTATTTATATATATATATATATATATATATATATATATATATATATATATATATATTGACACAAAAAATTAGAATAACATTTAAAGATAGAAAGATATGAATCATTCCAAGGATAATGCAATTTTAGAATCCAAAAAATAAGGAAGGGTCTTACAATTATATCTATCTAGGTGCACCTCAATCTAAAATTGTCTTCTCCCAGATGGGGTGAGGAGGGATGTGACATGGGGTGAGGGTGGCACCCCACTTTCACCTCATGCAATAGATAAGGAGGTGAGGATGCCACCCTCCGTCATGATGGATACACGAAGTGAAGTGGTATTAATGGTGTGCAAAATGAATGAGCATGTTGGAAGTTTAATGAATCAAAGCAAGATGACAAGGAATGTTCTCAATCAAATCTGGGACTGCAAGGTAATGAGTATGAATGACATGGATATCTTGCTAATTATGGTATTTTCCACTGATTCGTACTTATGCATGAGTGCAAAAAAATACAAATATAAACATAAACATAGAGATGAAGCATAAATAAAACTTCATTTCATTAATATCAAATAACTGAAATATGCTTTCATACAGAATGGAAATAAACTAGCTCAGGTGATGGTATCTTATCTCTGAGAAGAGATGTGGCGGCTACATGCCTCTAAACTGTCTTACAATGAGGCTCGAAGGCCTATTTATGGTTGAGAAACAATGGAAAACCATAAACATCCAAAAACCTAACCCCAGGAGATGAAGCACCAAAACTATGGGCCTCGTTGGGGTAAATTAGTACATCAACTTCCCAGGGTCATAACTTTGGCATATGATCTTTGTTTGATGCGCACGATACCTTGTTAGAAACATCTATCTAAGGACTATAACTTTCGACTATAAACATGTGGCAAGCACTCATGTTTTCACATTTTCCAAAAAACTTCATTTAGGGCCTCAAAACGACTCCGGAAGTTCAGGACCCGAAAAACTGCTAAAAATAGTAAATTGTGCTACAATTAAGGAAACTAAAAAACTGAAAGAAACAATGGTGGGGGTCTAAGTGGAATAGGTGGGTGGCCACCAATATCCACCTAGATTAGTCCTCCCCTCTTAGGAAGCAATGGTCCCCATTGCGTTGAGTGTCTCCATGAGATGGGGAAACTTATGTTGAACTTGGTCCCTAGTGAGCCACTTTCCTTAGTGCAAGAGTTAGCCAACTTTGACAACCTGATATAATTGGACCTTATGTTGGCAAGTGTTCTTGATATGTGTGTCCATGATCCAATAAATTGTGGCCAGTTCCATGCAGTCCGAGTTTAACTTTGTTGGTGTGAGTTATTCTTCAATGTTTGATGTGTCCAATGACGATGGAAAGTATGGTCAAAGGTGGTCCACATTGAGCACTGGGTGCAGGCCAAGAAATGGGAGACTGATGATCTCAAAATCATTGTCTCCCATAACCTTGGTAATGGTGTAAGGCCCATATCAAAGTGGTTTGAGCTTCTTATTAGCTCTGTAAGGCTTTCTTTCTACAAATGCAACCAAAATTTGTTGCCCACCTGAAACTTGTGTGGCAAACGATGTTGATCATGTCATTGCTTGTACTTGGCATTGGAATTCTCCAAGATGTTGTGAACTTGCTAGCTGATTTGCGAGATGCGTTCAATAAATCTAGTTGCTTTATCAACCTCAGACAATACATGTGTGGATTCTGTCTATGTAGTCGCATGAGGCATGGAAACATTAATAAGACACGATGGTTGAAATCCGAGACCCACTTGAAAGGGACTATGACCAATCGAGCTATGGAGAGCTCTATTATAACTATGTTGCACATAGGGAAGGCTCTCATCCTATGTTCATGGATGCTTGGATTTATACATGTAGAGTATGTGCACTATCATCCTATTGACGACCTTTGTCTGACCATTATTTTGGGGATGGAATGTAGTTGACTTGGTGAGCTTGGCATCCAATAGTTTCTACAGGCATGACTAGAATGTGCTCTGGAACCTGCTATCTCGATATGATATAATGGTATATGGGATCCAAAATGTACCCACACTCGTTTAAAGAAGAGTTTGACAGTGTCCTCTACTGTGATACTCTTCTTGCATGCTACAAATATATCCATCTCAGATAATTTGTCCACAACAAGAAATACACAGTCATTACCATGCTTGGTAGAAGGGATGCTAGATAGATAGTCCATGGAGATGAATTCCCAAGGTTGGTTGGGAGTAGGCAAAAGAGTGTACACTCCTTGCTTCTTAATGGTTGACTTGGCGATGGCATAGGCAGTGTAGGATCTTATATATTTCCCAACATCCTGTTAGAGTTTTGGCCAATAAAAGTAATTTTGTAATATTACCACAATTTTCTCCACATCAAAGTGTCCTATGACCCAACTATAGTGTGCCTCCAAAATCAGCTTGGCATGCCCGCTTGAAGGAACACAAAGATGGCCCAAGTAGCATAATAATGCATCCTAGAGGTGGAAATAAGGAACTTGATTTCCATCTACTAGCATATGGTATGTGGAGATGAAATTTGGATCATTTTTGTATAGTTGCAACCATCTAGAGGTCTAGTGAACACAAGAGTTGAGAACAATGGTTAGTGCTACAACTAGGAGCCGGCTAAGGCAGTCTATAACATGATTGGTGCTGCCATCTTTGTATTTAATGTTCAGGTGGAATTATTGTAGATATGTGGACCACTTCTGATGGTGGTTGTTCTACAACTTCCCTTGTGTCTCTATAAATTGAGGAGGTCAATGATTGGTTTGGATGACCTTGTCCTTCCCCATAATGTAATGCTTCCATTATTAGCAAGCCTACACGATGGAATACATCTCTTTATCATAGGTGGGGTGCTTCCGAATTGTATCAGAAAGTGTCTCACTATTATAGGTCGTTGGATACCCATGTTGGGTGAGGACTACATCAATAACATATTCAGTGACATCTATCTCAATTTCAAATGGCTGCTGCAGGTTTAGCAATGTGAGTACTAGTGCAAAGCCGAGGCGATGCTTAAACTCAATGAACACCATCTATTGGGACTTGGACCTAGAAAACTTTGCTTTCGCTCCTCACTTGGTAATTTGACTCAAAGGCCAAGTGATATGGGAGAATCCCAACACAAACCTCCGATATAAATTTGTAAGGCCCAAAAAGATGCGAAGCTCTGTTAGAGTGGTTGGGGCTAGAAAATCCCGAATGAATTGGAACTTAGTCAGATTCACATGCACGCCTTGATATTCTATGATGTAACCCAGATATTGGACCTGGCTCATGCCAAAGGTGCATTTCTCCAAGTTTGTGCACATTTTGTGCTACTGTAGGGTTTGAAGGACCTGCCGAATGTGTTGCAAGTGTTCTTCCCAACTCTTACTGAAGATGAGGATGTCATTCAGATAAACAATCGCGAATGAGTTGGTGAAGGGTAGCAAGATGCCATCCATTAGCCTCATAAAAGTAGCAGGGGCATTTGTCAACCCAAAGGGCATAACCAACCATTCAAAAAGGCCTTCCTTGGATTTGAAGGCAGTCTTCCATACATCTATGGGCTCTATTGGAACCTGGTGATTGCCAGACTTTAGATTGATCTTGCTGAAATACTTGGCCCTCTTGAGTTGGTCCAGAAGGTCATCAATCCATGGGATTGGATACTTGTTCCTGATAGTGATTTTGTTTAGTGCCCGATAATCAATGTAGACTCTCCAGGTCCCATCCTTCTTCTGTACAAGTACAATCGGGCTCCCACAAGGCGAGAAACTTGGTAGAATGTTCCCTTTTTGCAGAAAATGTTGGATTTGTCACTTGATCTCTTCATTTTCCAAAATGGAGCGATGATATATCGGCCCGTTGGGTAGAGGTACTTCGGGAGTCATATTGATCGAATGCTTGACCTCATAGTGCAAGGGTACCCCTGTGGGTGAGGAGAAGATGTCCTTGTATTCTTCCATGATCTTATCCACCTGATTTTGCTGTGTGGAGGAACCTTTCCTAGGGGACATGGATGTGGCCACGATCTTCCCCTTACTTTGAGAGTGAATCAGAAAGAAAAAAAAAATTCCCAGACTAAGAGATGACCTTATTGCATTTCTTAGCAGAGATTAAAGAGATGGCAGTAGGTGGGGCTACCTCCAATATCCTGTATAACTTATTACCCAAATAAATTATAACAGTGTGAGGCCTCGACTCATATATATCAAGACACTTCCATAAGTATGGTTGGCCTAAAAATACATCACAAACTTCAAGAGGAGAAACATCACACAATACATCATCCGTGAAGGCCTTGATATTGTAGGGAAGGCGACACCACTGGCTGATCTGAAGATCTCGTCCTTGGTGAAGCCACCTGATGGTGTATGACTGTGGGTGTGGTGTGGTAGGTAGGCCCAACTGCTTCATGACCTCTACTGAAATGAGGTTCTTTTGGCTCCCACCGTCGACAATGAATTCTAACGGCGAAGCGTTCACCCACATCTATGAGTGGAAGAGACACTCCCCCTCCTTTTGATCTTTGGGCTCAAAATTCTAGATCTTGGTGGTGGAAACAATTGCACTAGGCTCCACATCAATAATTTGCTTCCATTTGTCATTCCCCTAGTCAGTTTCTGACTCAGAGACGGATTCTGAAGCCTTGAGCTCGACCACCAATGATTGCTTGGCTCGACACTCATTTGCGTTGTGAGTGAGGATCTTATGAAACTCACACCACTTTCTTATGTATTTCTTTGTCTTCGTGGTGTTGTTCTTTTCCTGTGGCTTTGACAAGTTGTCCTGGGTCACCCTACCTTGGCTTTTTCCTTTGTTCTACAGTTTGGGGGTGGATTTCCCTTTCTTTAGATTCACAGATCCAAAGTCTTGCTTCTTTTGCTTAAACTTATGCTCTATCTTGATAGCGTATCGGTAGGTGGTGCCAAGCAAGGAGATGTCTAGGAACTCCAACTCATCTTGGATGTATTTTTGCAAACAGCCACGGTACTTGAGTACCAGATGCCGCTGAGAATCCTTAATACCCAACTTCGTGCGAAGGGTATGACAAATATTTGTGAACTCTAGCACGTCTTGGTCCCTTTCCCTCTGTAGTGTGGTCCATGTACTTATCTTCATAGTTCCCGACAAGGTAATATTCCTCCTTGATGGCATCTCAAAAATAGTTCCAAGTGGGTGCAACTGAAAATAGTGAGGGTTCCCTCTCGTCCTTCTACTCACAGTAGGTTTCCCATCAATCCTTGACATGGGGGGCGACTTTGAGGAGTGCAAAACTAATATTTTCCCTATTGGAAAAATCACGAACCAAAAAATACCCTTCCAATATATTTAACCATTTATCTACGACATATGCATCTATCTGGCCTTCAAATATGGAAATATCAAAGTTGACTTGTGCCTCCAGAGTGGTTGCTGGATGAAGATGTGTTGTCTGTGGAAATTTTCCAAAGGATCTAGGAAAAGTTATCCATCATCGCGTTCCTATTTCGCTTAAGGGCTTCTTTGAGCAATATTTTGAAGGGATCTCCTGCTCCCTCATCTTTATTTTCTTCTGCCATGGGAGGCTGTTGGGGTTTTCAAGACTAGTCTTGCAAAGGTTCAACCAGTTTCAGACCTAGCTCCTTATACCTTGACCTCATTGGGGACATGCTAAGAAAAACAGAGAAAGAGTATATCACTTTTATACCACTAATCCAGTCTTATGCAAGAATGCAACATAATACAAATATAAACATAAGCACAAAGATGCAACAAAAATAAAACTTCATTTCATTAATATCAAATAACTGAAATATGCTTACATACAGAATGGAAATAAACTAGCTCGAGCGATGGTAGCTTATCTATGAGAAGAGATGTTGTGGCTACATGCTTTTGAACTATGTTACAGTGAGGCTCGAAGGCCTATTTATTGTTGAGAAACAATGGAAAACCCTAAACATACAAAAACCTAACCCTAGGAGATGAAGCGCCAAAACTGTGGGTCTCATTGGAGAAAATTGGTACATCAAAATTGTAGGTTTTAACCCTGTATAGAAATTAGCTGCAAAGGAATTCTTAAAAAATAGAAAATATATAATAGCGAGAAACCGAAAAAAATACACATAGATTTTCCCCTGGATCCCAAAACTAGGACTATCAGATTGATTTTTCATTATATTCCTTTCAATGTTACAACACATATATATACATGTCGAAGCATTCATAAACCCTAATCCATTAACCCTGGATTAGAACATAATCGTAGTTCCCTTGACCGGATCTACAATATACCATGGGAAGAAAACTATCATGCCAAAAACCATGTGCAAAACCCATGCACAAAACCATAGGTAGGTCCGCCCACTTAATATAGGGTCCAAATTTTGTTTTTCCTGGGGCAACCCCGTACAAGGGGGCTTCCTCCCCCCCTGTGACCCCCCTGTTGCGGTCGACACAATGAAGGGGATCTACCACCCCCCTGCTTTGCTCGTAGGGCTAGTCGTGGAAATAATATAACACACACCCAACATTCTCCCACTTGTTGTTTTGTTTTTCACACATGAGAGCTTAGTCATTGGTCCAACCCTGAAATTCCCATTGTTTCTCTACACCAAGAAAATTTCTTAGTGCTCATAAACGTCGTTAATGCATTTGCAACATTCTTCAAAGTGTCCACCTTTACCAACAACACCCTTTTGTCAACCATATCCCTCACAAAGTGATACTGAATATCAATGTGCTTTTTCTTTGAATGATAAATATGGTTATTTTCCAAGAAAATTGCACTTTGGCTGTCACAATCTATCCTTATAGCTCGTTGTACTAACTCCATACTTGAAAACAATCTCTACAACCAAACTGTTTCCTTTCTTGCATGAGTGGCTGCCATGTCTTCTACCTCTATAGTTGAAATTGCCACTACAGGCCGTCTCTTGCTCATTCAACTGACTGCACCTCCAATTTGGTTAAACACATACCCACTTGTAGATCTTCTATGATCCTAATCTCCAACCAAGTATGCATCAACAAAGCCACAACTATTCAAAACTCTATCCAATCTTAGTCTTCCTTGGTAGCACAAACCATAATCACTAGTGCCACGTAAATACCTGAAAACCTACTTCATTGTTGTCCAATGCTCTTTCCCTAGTTTTGACATAAACCTACTCAATACTCCCATTGGATGTGAAATGTATGGCCTAGTACAAACCATTGCATACATCAAACTATTGAGTGCACTTGCGTATGGAACATGGGACGTGTCCTCTTCCTCTTCTTATGTCTTGGGACATTGTTCAATAGATAACTTTACACCTTCTCCGGTTTGCTATCATGTATATTAAACCTATACAGTATTGTCTCGACATACTTCCTCTGATTTAACCAGAGCTTCCCCTTTTCCTGATCTTATTTAATTTCCACACCCAAAATATAGGTTGCAGCACCAAGATCCTTCATGTCGAATTTCTTTGTCATTTCCAATCAACAACATATCATCCACACACAAGACTAGATAAATAACACGGTCACCAATTAATTTAAGATACACACAGTGATTCGCTTTGCTTCTAGTGAAGCCAAGTCCCCATATAAATGTATAAAATTTCTGATACCACATCCTTGGTGACTATTTTAACCCATACAGAGACTTTTTTAACCTGCATACCAATTCTTTCTTTCCCTTCACCGCAAATCTTTTAGGTTGCTTCATGTAGATATCTTCTTCCAAATCCCCGTGAAGAAATGATGTCTGCACATCCATCTCTTCTATCTCAAAATCAAAAGCAACAACAATAGATAAAAGTAATCTAATAGAAGCTACCTTGGCAATCGGAGAAAAAATATCACCAAAATCAATTCCCGACACCTGGGAATAACCTTTTGCTACCAACCAAGATTTGTATTTCTCCACCTTGCCTTCTACATTCATCTTGTTCTTAAACACCCATTTTCTTCCAATGGGTTTCCTTCAAGTCAACAACTCCACCAAATCCCAAGCCTCATTTTTATCCAAAGATGCCATTTCATCAACCATGGCCTCTTTCGAGAGTTTACCAACCTCTGAATCCACTACCTCCCTGATAGTTCTGTGATCATCATCAGTAACAGATAAAGAAAAATTTGAATAGAAAGCAGATGGACTATACCTTTCTCGCTACCTTCTTTTTCAAACTGATCTTCTCACAGTTGGATTTTGTGGCTCTTCATCTTTTGATTCTTGTCCTGCTATAGAGTCTGATTCTTCTTCCTTTAGCTCAAACTCTATCTTCTCAGGTTCCTTTGGTAGGCCTTCATGTCTAATAACATCTTTCACCTTTCTAAACACCACATCTCAGTTGTACACAACCTTCTTGTTTATGGGTTCCAAAGCTTATAACCTTATACCCAATAAATATGCACCTTTCATATTTACTATCCAACTTGGTTCTTTTCTCCTTTGGAACATGTACATATGCATCACAGTCAAATAACCTCAAATGTGAAAGAGAGGATTTCTTACCAGTCCATACCTAATGTGGAGTTTTATCCTCCAACGCTGATGAAGGTGATTTGTTCACCAAGTAACATGCAGTCTCCACCACCTTTGCCCAGAATTCCTGTCCTAAGCCAACACCATTTAAGATGCTTCTTGCCTTTTCCATCAACGTCCTATTCATTCTTTCTGCAACTTGGCTTTGCTAAGGTGTGTATGGAGTAGTATTTTGTCGTGTTATACCACCCACTTACAAAACTCTTCAAATTCCTTCTTACATAACTCTCCACCATTATCTGTCCTCAACACCTTTATCTTCTTCTCTGTCTGGTTTTCCACCAGAGCCTTAAATTCTTTAAACCTGTCAAAGACTTCACTTATCGAGGAAATATATCCATGTATTCCTTGAGAAGTCATCTATAAATGATACATAGTACACTGACTTACCCAGTGATGGAACCAACACATTACTATGCACAAGCTCTAATATCCCTTTCGCCCTCTTAACACTAGAGGGGAAACTCACCCAATTCTGCTTCCCATATACACAATGTTCACAGAAATCGAAATCCAAAGATAAATTAGACATATCTTCTACCATACCATTACCATGAAGTATTCAAAGGCCCTTCTCTCTAATATTTCCAAGCCTTTAATGCCATAACATGGTCTTTTCTCCAGAGACCATTAGGTTTTATGCTCCCTTTTTAGGAACCACAAAGCTATTGCACCCATAAATAAAAATACTACCTAGGATCTTGTACAGAGTTCCAATCCAAACTCCCTGAACCATTTTGCAGGTATCTTTATCGAACACTATTTTTACAACTGCATCATCCATCTTTCTTACAGAAATCAGATTTTTGTCCAATGCATGAATATGCAGAACACCCTGAAGTGTTCTAATACTTCCACCTTGCAACTTCAGCTTGACTTATCTATGTCTAATGATTCTGGCCTTCCTGTCATCCCCTAAGAAGACATCACCACATCATATTTCTCATACTCGCAGAACCACTCCCTGTGGGGAGTGAAATGAAAGGATGCACTTGAGTCAATCAACCATGCCTCATGATCTACATGTGTACTTGAAGAACAAGCCAAGTACACATCCCCACCTTCATCTGAGGTGGTTTTCACCTCTCCAGAAGGAGCATCATCAAATCCCTTTCCTTTCTTAGGATATTTAGATGTACAATCTTTTTTGAAGTGCCCTTCCTTTCCGCATTTCCAACACACCTTTATAGGTTTTCCCGGAGATTTAGATCTCCCACTGGAGAAATTATTTTTGTTTATGTTCTAGGACCATCCTCATATCGACAAGGAATCTCCATTTCGGGCCTCCATATTTTTCCGTCTCATCTCCTCCGACAACAAGGATGATACTATTTCATCAAACTTCAAGGTATTTGTATTGCTACCTATTGCAACAACCAGACTATCCCACGAATATGGTAGAGAAGACAACAAAATGATGCACTTATCTTCATCTAAAATTTTAATATCAATAGATAACAATTGGCTCACAGTATTAAAGGCGTTCAAATGCTCTGTTACCGAGTCTCCATCCTTCATCCTCAGGTTATACAACTCTTTCTGTAGGAACAATTTATTCACCATAGACTTATATTCCTACAAAGTCCCTAACTTGTCCCACAAAGCCTTTGCCATAGATTCCCCTGATACATTCAACAATAATGAATCTGAGATACATAATTGTATTTTTCTCTTTGCCTTCCGATTCAACTTCGCCCAATCTTATGCTGACATTATCGTTGGTGTAATACCTAGATCTACTATGGTCCACTGATCTTTATCCATCAACAGATCCTCCATCTTGAGTTTCCACAACTAAAAAATTTGAGCATTAAATTTCTTAATCTCTAGCTTTCCACTACTCGCCATATTCTTTCACTGCAAGAATCGATCTCGCAGATCACCCACTAGACAGGGTCTACCACAGGCCCGAGCAAAACCCCTTAGCACCAAAGGCATCCCCTTGAAGCTGAAACCTTCTTTTGATACCAAATGTAGGTTTTAACCTTATACAAAAATTATCTACAAAAAAAATCTTAAAAAACAGAAAATATATGATGGCGAGAAACCCAAAACAAATACACAGATATTTTCCCCTGGATCCCAAAACTCGGACTACCAAATTGACTTTTCATTATATTCCTTTCAATGTTACACCACATATATATACATGTGAAGCATTCATAAACCCAAACCTATTAACCATGAATTAGAAAATAACCATAGTTCCTTTGACTGGATCTACAAGATACCACAGGCAGAAAAACCATCATTCCCGAAACCATGTGAAAAACCCATGCACAAAACCATAAGTAGGTCTTCCCACCTAATATAGGATCCAAAAAATAGTTTCCCAGGGCATTGCCTCAGACCCCGCGCACGGGGGCTACCCCCCTTGCAAACCCCTCGATAGGGGGGTTTCTAACTCCCCATTGCACCCGCCGCAATGAAGGGGGACCCTCGCCCCCTCTAACCATCCCCACTTCGCACATGTAGCTAGTTGTGGAAATAATATAACGCACATGCAACAAACTTCCCGGGGTCGTAACTTTGGCATATAATCTTTGTTTGACACACATGATACCTTGTTAGAAATATCTATCCGAGGACTATAACTTTCAACTATGAATGTGACCCAAAGTCTTAGATTTTCCTATTTTCCAAAAAAAAAAAAAAACACCATTTAGGGCCTCAAAAAGGAAAATGGCCCCAAAAGTTCAGGACTCGAAAAACTAGCAAAAATAAGGAATTGTGCTACAATTAAGGAAACTTAAAAACTGAAAGAAACAATTGTGGGGGTCCAAGTGGAATAGGTGGGTGGTCATCAATATCCACCTAGATCATCCACTCCAATGCACTTTTACTTGACAACCTACGGTTCTAATGGATGTTGGTTCAATGGTACCCCTAACTATTTAACTTCTTTCTCTAGTTGATTTTTCAATTCCATCATTTCTCTAGGGGAAGTATCAAGGCATCCTGGATTGCCTTCAAACCCACCTTCCCTTACTTTTCCAACAACCCTTCACTCATGTATGCTCAGTCAATAGTCGAGATTATGTGGGAGCATCAAATTTGAAGTATATTAGTAGGATCCATATGGCACGTGAAGCAACTCCCCTTATTGAAGGTTTAGATGAGTCATATCTTTCTTTGCAGTGCAGATCTCTAGCTATTTCAATTTTGGTTAAGGTATATTAGTTTCAAAATTGTCATTTTATTTCTCTGTCTTGGTTCATGGTCCTCATTGTTGTTGGTTTTGTATTACAATTCCTTCTTTCAGTGCTGCACTCTCCCTTTTTCGGGGTCTATTGGAAGTTGGGTAGCATCTAGGCCTCAAGGAAGGTTGCCTCTGGTTATTTGCAACTTGTTTAGTTGAGTTGATGAAATTATCACACACTCATTTGTAATTTGTTGTTTGGTGTGAAGTGGCAAGTCCATTCACCTTTCCAATTCAAATTTTCTAGTTGACTTTTATTGATTACTAAAGTCCTCCTTTTGTACTTTTGCTTGCCATGTTTAGTGGGTTCTTATTGCTATGAAAAGGGTGATGAGAAAAGAAAAGAGGTTCTGGGCTCTAGACCTATTTGGTCACTCTATAATGTGGCACTTCAACAAGCTCATTCTCATGAAGGTGTAGGAGGTAGAGTTTCTCATGGTGTTTCCCATGCTAGATCTACATCTAAATCATTTGCACATCCATAAATATTGTAAGCACCATCTAATATTCCAGAGGAGACTAGATAGGCCAAAGAATAAAACATGAATGACAAAGAATGTCACTTAGATACTTAAGTCCTAACCATTGTTGCAGGAAACTAGGCACACACATGGGAGACAAAATCAATATTTACTCACCATTGATCTCTACTGGCAAATTAAATTTGTCCTTGGAAAATTCCACCTTGAAAGACAATCCAAAATATGAAATATGCGACAACTTGACAAAAATACAACTCAAACACAAGGAGATAGAGAGCTACGCGGCTCTTATGGAAGCCTCAACTCAACATGGGAAATTCCACACAACTCCTAACAACATGGATGATCTTGTGCCCATTAAGGTTACCACCCCCTCCTATTTTTTTTAACTTTCTAGTATATTACAGTTAATGACAATTGTCACTCTAGATATAGTTGGTCCTCTCTCAACTTCTAGAGAAAAGCATAGACTAGTTATACGTATTATAAGCCATTTGGAATGATCAAAACTATTTTGAGTTGTATAATCCATTGTATACACTTTAATTAGGTTGGTTATCTTTTGAAATTTTGGATGAAAGATTTCCTATTTTTCCTTTGGTCTAGTTTCCCTAATGGTAGACCAAGGCAAACAGATAGCTAAATATAATGTAATCTTCTTATGTTTAACGAAAGGCTTTGTTGGAACAACATTTTTGAGCACAAGTTTCGCAACACTACCCATAAGGGTATCACATAGAAAGTCTGGCCAAAGGTCGGCACACAAAACATAGGGAAAGTCATTAGGCTTATTTTGTAGGGTTTTACCCATGGTAATATTAACCACCCATAGTAATATGGGATTTTTGGGTCAACTTGCACCTAAAGGTAAAACTATAGATAGCCTAAGTAGTTAGTTAGTAAGAAAGCACCTGATAGAGCACACTTGTGTGTATTGTTCTAAGACATGATCTCGCGCTGTAATGTTGATCTATTAGGTTGGTGGTCTGTGAGAGTTGGAGTGTATTGAAGACTTTTCAACAATAATAAAATATATATTTTGGGCTTATTGTCTATGTATGTGCACTATGTGATGAATGGTATGATTTATCTCTTATAATTCTATTGAATATTTGGTAATGATCAACTTGCTAGACCACAATTCCTTGTTATGAATATGAAATGTTGAGTATAATAGTGATAACATATGATCCATGTCTCCTTTAGCATTGTAGAAATGTCTAGGTTCTTGCAGTTCTTAATAAGATGCCTAAGGTGAGACTTCATCTATTTGCATGTGTTTCCAAAAGAGATAATGTTTGAGGGGTTTTACTGTCTATTTCATTCTAAACTTGGGTGTGCCCTCTGTGCGCCAAGAAGAATCTAAGTTACAAAAAAAAAATCTAAAATTGTCATCAACTCTCTACATTAAAATGTGGAATCTTATTGGATGTGCTTACATTTTATTATTCAAAGTTTTTTTTAAAACATCATTGTTACATGACTGTCCAAATATGCATTGGTATGTGGAATCTTGTTAATATGCATTGGTATGTGGAATCTTGTTGATATGCATTCTCATTTCATTGTTCAAGGAAATTTTGGTAACACAATGACCAAACAATTATTTCCAAGTTTATGTTGAGATATGGAATCTTTTTTTATATGGAATCATTTTTTGTTGTTCAAAGAATTTTTTAGAACACCTCTGCTAAACAATAACCAAATTTTATTATTTGAATGAAACATCCATCATACTTTCTCCTACTTGATATTGTAGAGAATAGTTTTGGGGCCTTAAAATCATTGTATGAAGAAATTAATTCTCAATTAGATGTAATTTCCATGTTGAAACTTGATGTGGAGCTTCAAATTGTTGAAAAACAATTTTGCAAATAGGAGGGGATGAAAGATGGTTGTTCGTAGTGATAAGAGAGGTAAGGTGGTATAGAATGCATGTGACCAAGATAGGGTAAGGTAGTCTATAATGTATGCAACCAAGATCTTCTCCCCCTTCAATGACAATATCTCGATTCCTTTAGAGTGTTTGTTTCCAAATAAGAGGAAGATAGGTAGTATACAATCATGGTGGTGGATAGGCAATGTTCAATGAAATGATGGATTTGTGAAAGGTGGACAATGGCAACTAGAAAACACTAGACAATGGTGAGAAAATGGATATGTAGGGTAACCCTGCATTATAGGGTTTGTTGATTTGGTTATTGATTGATGTAGCATTGAGTGTTAGATGTTGGCATAAGTTATTTTTAGGTTTATCATATATAAAAAAAACTTATGATACAACACTGAGTATAGAATGAGAGAATTAAGCATATGTGTATACAACAAAACACCAAAATTTATTCTTTATAAAGGGGTTAGGGAACTAAAGAAAATATAAATTTTACTCTTAGGTTACATAGAGTATGTTGGATATATCTTGCAATTCCAAGGGTGTAAAAATTGGGAGACACAAGGACACATACCCATAAAAAAACACCAAATGGATTCATTTCCAAAAGGAATAAAATGATAAATTTAATTCCTCACTTTATAATGACTCATCTTGTAATGCAGATTTCCATTGGGAATTTGATGACATGAGAACCTAACACAACCATCACCATAGGGTGAAGTGCCTCAGTGCATTAATGTCCAAGGGTTTATCATAAATAACTTCCCTTTTTTCCAAGTCATAGAACAAATTAGAATTCAAATCAACTCAGGGATTAATGAAATATGTGTATGAATTTTTAAGGCTATCCATAGAATGATCACCATTAGAGTCACAATCCTGACATGAGTTATAAGAAAAAACATAATTACTCTATTTCATGAGATTATTCATGTAATCTAAATTTTTATTACTATCTAAAGGAACATCTAAATCTAACCGAGCGAAGTAATTACCATTGTGAGTGCATAAAAAATAAATCTAGATACATAAATAAATAAATTTTAGAGAATATTAAATTAAAACCTTCCCTCTCAATTGGATAATCAACATTGTATTCATAATCTAGATTATTTTCATATCCCAATGAGATTGAATTTAATTCCATTGATCTTTCTTCAAAAGAAGAAGTATCATTAAAGACCTTGAGGTTACTAGTTGATTTTCAATAGTCAAACCTAGAATCAAAGTCTTTGGTTAGATAATTATCCTTTGAAACATGTTCACCAAGAGAAGAAAATGCTTTAATTTCATTAATGTTATCTTTCTTCTGAATATGGGGGAGTGAACAAAGATAAAAAAAAAAATCCTTGCATTAAATCTCCAACTGAAAGTTTTTCATTAATAGGAAATTTGAAACAAATTAATATGAATCTAGAATGAAATTCTTCCATAGTTTCACCTTTAATCATATGAATATTTTCTAACTCTGCACATAACTCTTCAAAATCATAATTTTGATGGACATGAAGAAATACCTCCATGAATTGTTTTTATGAATGGATCTGGTCAGTGATTTATTTATTTATTTTTTTCACTAGAAAAAATCTATAATTTTCATTCATCTGTTTATGATCTAAAATAATAGTTTGCACATAGATTAGATAGGTGCATTTTTCAAAAAAAGACATAGTCCTTTTGTGGATCAAATTTTTTGTCACCTGAGCAGTTTATAAAAACAAAGGCAGCTATAACCTATGCTAATAGTGTTCCAAAATCTTTCAAAATGGAAGAAAAATAGAGTCTTTGAACATCCAAATTTAAACTGACAATGTATCCAAAAATGTGACCATAGATCTATCAAGTTGTATCAAAATGAGACCTTTGTCATAGCATGGAAAAAAAGTGTAGGAAGTGAGCTAACCTTCCTTTGAATGAGGAGCATTCCTATGAGTCAAAGAAGACATGTAAACCATGATAATCGACAATAAATAGCTGTAAAAAGATAGAAGCATTGCGTTAAGTGTTTTCTGCAGTAGTTATATGTTCCAGAAGTGGCATGTAAAAAATTCATGTGAAGTTTTTTCTTGTAAAGACTGAATATGCCAAAGCCCCTATCCATCACCAAGCCTGATTTTGAAAGTATATCAGTAGCACTGTTCCATTCCCTATAAATATGCGCACATGAGAAAAAAGTGTAAGCTTCTAGAATCCTCTACAAGTCCTCTAGGATGGGTCCTAGATGGATATTTTTGTAGGTTGTGTTATGTTTACCCATTCGATGTCTAGAATTAAGTCTCAAAATAATTGTATTTTTGAGCACCGTTTTTGTTTTGCGAATGTCAAAAGGTATTTGCAAGACGACACCCTTTTTCTTTTGCGAAAGTCAGAAGGTATGTGTTGGCCAATAATTCTACTTCATTATTTGTGCATGGATCGAAACCCATTTTGACCTATAGAGAGTTGTTGTCTGATAGGCGGAGTACAAAACCTCTGTTTCTCCTAACACCATTGTTGATAGAAGCCCCATCAAATAATTCTCAAGGATTTGAATGGTCTGGAGTTCGTTGGATCTAGCTGGTAATACTTAAAACTAACTTCTAATTCTTCTAGTAAAGTAAGAGTAAATAACCCACAAATCTCATTTTCATCACATATATCTATGGTATTCCAAATAAGATTGAATTGAGAAATATGATTTGAAGCAAAAATACTGTCCTCTCAATTGAAGCTCAAATTTAACATGATATTGACTATCTATTTGGAAAAAATTCTAGTAGGGTTAAGCAAACTGAAGGCATGTTACAAAATAGTGATAGGAGCCATTATTGATTAAAACATTTAAAGACAAGCTCTAGAGGGTTTGCATGCTAAGGACCTCCTTCTAGCACCAAAATTGTTCATGGCTGGAAAAATTTGCCAACAACAAGAAGGAAGGATTGCTTGATGGCAAGTCTTAATCAAACCTATTGTCGTTTGAGTTAACAACATCCACAGGTATGTGGGCCTAATTGCCACCAAAATATTTTTTTGAGATTGACTAGAAGTTAATCCAATTGAATTATAAATAAAATTAATATAACCTAAGAACTAATCTAAGATAACTAAATGCAATTGAAATGATTCTATATCTATATTCACATCTAGAGTAGGATTGAATATTAAAGTAGATTATATTCAAGATAAGAGAATGATTATTAAAATAAAAGAAGAAATTCTTTCATTTAATAATATAATGAGCTAATAAAGACATCATTATTTTTCACACAAATGGCTATCTAAAAAACGAATATCATTTATTGATATCTTGCATTCACATCAATTGAAACATAACATCATTCATTATTGAGAATTATACAAGAAAAAAATGAAAGAACATAGATGCATAATTCACAAAAATGAAAAGTGTACCATCCATAATTCAATCCCAAACTTTCAATGCAAAAGATGCTTTAGTCCCCACTTCAATTAAAACTTGTTAGAAATACATCAATTTTGACCAAAGTCATCAAGAATTTTTATAGAAAGAAATTCAAGCTTGAAGTAAAATAATTTTTTCCTTCTCCCAAGAAATTCCAAACTGGGAAAGAAACTCCAGCTATGGATTAAGAAATCTATACCTTTAATCCTTAGATCCCAACTCCTCTATACATTTGAATTTGTTTTTATATAGATGTTTTCTTATCCCTTTTTCCAATCCTTTGTTTCCATCTAAATTTCCATGCAATGGATATCTATCCATAAATTATTCCTTAAGAAGAAGAATCTATTTCCTTTTCATTATTCTTCCTTTGAGATCAGTTTCCCAATGAATATGAAGTTCTATTACTGGCAAACATGAGGAAGATTTAAGTTCTCCAAGTTGATTTCACATTTGTACGTAATTTTTTTTTCTTCCTTCGATATTTATAAAAGAATTTTGAAATATATATTGTGCATTCTATTGGTAGAGAGGTGAATTCTTTGATACCTTCTTTGTCCCATTGACTCATTTGCATAATCCTTTCCTTACTTTCATCTCGTTGTTCTTCTATATTAACCACATAAATCCAACGCACTTTTTTTTTTTTTTTTTTTTTTTTTTTTTTTTTTTTTTTTTTTTTTTTTTTTTTTTTTTTTTTTTTTTTGTTAGCACGAAAAAAATATTTATATGTATTATATTAAAAAAAAAAGAGAATTTACAGACATTATCGTCGACAATAGGGGCGTACATGGTATTCAAAATCGCCTGTTTGAGAGAAAACAAGCCATAGGATGAATCGTCCCAAAATGGCTAAATATTGAAACTCTGGTGAAAATAATATATAAGCATGTTATAGAGGATATAGATCCATTTGGCCAGTGAATCGGAGTGCAGAAAAACTTTCGCAATGTGCAATGAAAGAAAAATAAGGGTACATACCAGATATTCCTCATGAAGAAAGAAAATTATGTACCTGGAAGGAAAAACTCTTGGATCTGGAGGGTGATGTTGTCCAGTGTGATCTACATCCTCTAAATACCTTGTGGGGAAGATAAGCCCATCTTGGATAATTCATCTGCTTTTTTGTCGTTGTCCCTGCTGATATGTGTGATGGTGTAGTCCCTCCTGCTGCTCCATACTGCTTCTATCCTGTTAAGCCATCCTTCAAGGTGTATATTTTTTATGTTGTGTTTTGACAAGACATGATCAATGGTGATTTTCGAGTCTCCATAGATTTGTACATTCAATAATTCCAGATAGGTACAGAAGGAAAGAAGGCTAGCTAAAGCCATCACCTCAACTCTATTATTTGACCCAGGTCCACTATTCCAGTGAATTTCATATGATTGGCCAGCTTCTGGAATGATGTAAACTCCACATGCGCACATTCCTTGTTGAGCAGCCTCGTCAAAGAAAGCTCATGGAGTAGCTGAGGGAGTCCATGTCGATGATCCACTTCCTTTTCTGACCCTGTTCTGTCCTGTTATTTCAAGTGCATTATATTGGCATATGATAGATTCATATACATTTGAGAGTGATTCCTTTTTAGACCTAAAAATCATCTCATTTCTCCATTTCCATATGGCCCAGAGGGTCAATATTGGGATTGCTCACCATTCTATGTTCATATAACTCCACCCTTTAAATGCCTCGGGTATGGATGGGAAAGAGCGGTGTGGGTAGCCAAAATGTGTAGCTAGCTTCTGCCAAATAGTCTGAGATTGTGGACAAACTAGAAATAAATGAAAGTTGTTCTCAGCTTCAACCCTACATAGGAGGCAAATTGCCGGCCCACACCAATTATGTTTCTGCAAATTATCCCACGTGAGATTCCTGTTATAAAACACCAACCAGGCAAAAATTATGTTCTTAGTGGGGCAACCTGATTTCCAAAAACAAGGTGGAAAGATGTTTTTGTATTCCCAGGTTCTGATATAAGTAACTGTTGATATATGTGATTAACATAGACAGCCGAGGACCCTTCGAAGCCCTTCCAAATGAGGAAGTCTTTGTCCGCAGAATGACAAATGCCCAGAGTTCACAAAGAGGATATAATAGAGTTCCATTATAGCTCCATTTCACCGTATAAATGCAATTCAGTAGCAGATTTCCATATTGGAACCGCTCCTACCCATTCTCGGATGGCACTGGCCCAGAAAAAAAACCCCTGTTGTGTAGCAGTCGCATTAGCCGAGGGGATATTTGTATTCTTCCGACCGCTCCAACGAAATCGTCCTTACCAATAATGATCATAGCCCCAGTCTGTAATTTCCATATTATATTTTGCCTAAAGAAAGGCTTGAGTTTTCTAAAACCTCTCCAAATAGCCGATCCGAAAGGAGATCTGATGTGATTCTCCCTAATCTAGAAGGAAAAATCCTTGTTCCCCATATATTTGGCACGAATGGCTTGACTCCAGAAGGACGATCCCATGATAGCTTTCCACATGGTTTTGCATAGTAAAGCTTTCCTGAAAAGGGATAAATCCATAATCCCCCATCCGCCCATATTTTTTGGTCGAGCCAACTTGGAGAGTTTGCACAGATGGTATTTTCTTTGTTTTTTGTTGCCCCCCATATGAATTTTGCCATCATCCTATTCAGACAGTTAATGGTTGTTGTAGGAATATAAAATAGATGCACCCAATATACCATTGTTTGCACAAGAACAGGTTGGGGCAAAATTGCATGTCCACCTTTGGATAAGCATTTATATTCCCATGTTGTAATTTTCCTGTAAAAACGATCAGCAATCCAGGACCAGTATTCCACGCAGTATCCAACACATTTCAAATTAAAACCCAAATATTTAAGCCCATTCCAAAGAGGAATTGCTTTAATGTTGAAAAGCTAGGTGAGAAATGTAATAAGATCCCCATCAACGTCTTTGACATGGAATGATGATTTCCCTTCATTAATAGCCATGCTAGTAGCTGTTTGAAACCTTCCCACGATTTTTTAGAGACAAATCCATGTGTCTCTGCACAAGATTGTTGTTAGAAGAATATCATCGACAAAAAAATTGTGAGAAATGCAAATCCCTCTACAGATGGGAAGGGGCCGATAGTGTTTTAGGAGAGTCGCCCTCTTGATATGAAGACTCAAAGAATCCAGTACGAGAATGAAGAGCAACGGAGATAAGGAGCAACCTTGTCGAAGTCCCCTGGTCACTTTAAAAAAAGGAGTGGGAATGCCATTAATAAGGACCGCATAATTTACCTCCATCATGCACGCCATAATCCATCTCGAGCAACTGTTATCCAGTCCAATTTTTGCAAGAAGGCATCGGATGAAGCCCCAGTCCACACTGCCGTATGCCAACGCACTAAGCAAGCATGCGTTAATTGTCTTGCATATGTGAAATTATAATCCTCCATGATGCATAAAGATAAATTACATAAATCATAGCACCATTGCTTGACTTCTTCAACCAATCATTGACATTTTAACAATCTACAACAAAATTATCAACGCACACTCGAATTTGCAATTTCTTCTTCTATATGGGTTTCATAATATTTTATGGGTTTTCTTTCGTTTACCATAAGATAATTTTATCAAAATATTCTTGGATGGATTTTTTATCATCTAATTTCATTTCAACTTTATCTAAATAATTGATTCGTTCAAGGTAAGATTGATGTATGTCATTATCGTGTTAAAGATTTTTTTATTGAATTCCTTTAAGGTTGGAAATTGATTGTGATGACTTATAACTTGAAGAACTTTGCATCTTTTTTTCCAATCTATAGTTGTTGTAATTTCTCTTACAATATATTGATTTGTTGTTGAAAATTGACAGAGGTTGTTTCCAAATTCATCTCCTTTCCCTCTTGTTTAATCTCCATCTTCTCGAATGTTCCTATATTAATGTATCCATTTCCTCTTTATATTTTCCCTCTATATTTGTTGATATAAAAACAAATTGTTCATTGAGATTAACTATTTGTCTTTTGTGTTTCTCTTTTAATTATGATTTTTCACTAATCAACCTTCTTTCTAATTCTATAATTTGAGTTTTATGCTTATCTAACTAATTAACTCATTAACCGACCAAGCATTTTCATAATTAGCAAAAGTTGCCATGGTTGATGCAATCGCTTGGGCTACTTCATCTAGCATTCTGCCAACATCCCATACTAAGTATTGTTGAGAAGATTCCTCATCAAGCACACATGCTTTTCTATTTCTTGATCTCTTTTTAACCACAATTTTCATTTCTACATTGAAGAAATATTCCACTAAGGGAACAATAGTTTCCTCTATGCGATTCAATTGTTCTAATCTCAACATAGGAGGAGTTAGGCTATCACTCTTAGTAGCCAAATGTGTAATGGTTCTTGTAGGAGAAATGGTTTCAATGATCTCAGTAGTTGTGCTCTGTGTTGGAATACTACCAATCATAATTTTATTTTCTAATTAAGTGGCTAAAGGTTATGGAGTACTTTCTTGATCAACCATAATTTGATCAACCCCATCATTTGACTCATTTTTTCCAATATTAACTTGAACATATGTAACCTCTTCTGTGCTTTGTTCTGTAACTTGAGTTTGTAGGATATTTATAACAATTATTTGCTTAGTGTCCTTTGTCACGCATTCAATATTTTTCAGTTCCTTATGCATTTGTGGTAGAAATAAGCTTACTTTGTTAAAAAAATTGCAGCCCTTGGTACTCTTGAATATGATCACGTGTATTATGATCATTATCTTTGTATTGATCTTTTTTAGATTTGACCATTCTTTTCTTTTTCTTACAAACTATCTAGTTTTCTTCCCACTTAATCTGCATCTTTCTTCCATGAATCCTTTTCTTCTTTCTTTTTGAAAAGGAAGAATTTGAGCTCTTTCCTCTATATTTTGTATACCATAATTTTTGGCTAATACCTACTCATGTTTTTTGTCTATTTCAAACACAAAATCAAAGGGGAATTATTCATGTATATATGACTTAGTGTACATAGCTAATTTCAAACATACATTAACAATATCATATGGGTCATATCTATAAAGACTTATGCTATATAACCAAATATCCTCCATCATCTTGGCTTTTATTCTAGCATGCTTTTGATCCAACAAAGGATAAAGTCCTAACTTCAGGGGAAAGTATGACATAACCTCTTTGGGTTTTGGCTTAACTACTTAGTGATCCTTGTGAAAATATTTTGATAGGAAATTTCTCAAAGTGCTAACCTTTACTGTTATGTATTTAGGGAGCAAATGTAGTCCCACATCACATTCAAATATCCTAAAATAGGACAAAATTTCATCAATGTAAAAATCACCTACATTCTCTAAAGCATCTTCTATTTCCTAAGTAATCCTTAGAGTTGGCCTGTCAAATAATAAATCATATAGATGCGTAATGAAATAGTCATATATATCATAGAAGTGATTTTTGCTTTTCTTGTTCCGTAATATTGAGCAATAAATATAGATTGGTTCTTCCTAAGGTGACCAACTCCATTTCATCAGTGGAAAAGGAGTGGTGCCACATACAACATCTATGCGATAGGTGAACATGAAGAAACCAACATCAAATCCTCTAGGATATTCCAATGACTTCCTAATTGCTTGAATGATATTTGTAGACAAGATTTGTGCCCAGTTAAATATCCTTTCCCTTTTAACAATTATTTGCAATAGGGGAACCCATTCCAATTTGAAATTTTATGGGTTCTTCTCACCACAAAGCCTATATAGCATGGCGATAGACATAATATGTGGTATTTGGAAAATATGAATTCGATATAGTATGTTAAGTCTTCTCTTGAAGGAATTTGAGTCATAACACAAATCTTTAATGAGTTCAAGCATTTATTTTTTCTTTGTTCTCGATTTATTTACCTCAATTGTTGTGAAAATTGAATATCTAAACAAACCTCTAAAGAATTTAACTTATACATCATGGCAATGACATCATGTTTGAAAGAACCTATTACTATTTTTGTATGGTTGATAATAGTATAGGATTTAATATCAATATAGGAAATTATATAACTTAGCACGTCATGATATGGAAGGACAGTTAACCTTGCAACTACCTTATGGAGCTCTGATTCTCTAATTTATTGAAAACCATCCTCGTCAAATTCATACTCTTCTTCATTTTTTTTAACAAAATCAATTATCATTATATTAATTTAAAAAAAAGTGAGCCTGAGATGCCTTGATACACATTTGCAGAGAGAAGGGGCGACTTTGTATCGAGAGCTCCCTAGAGGTACTTCCCACCAGCTATGATCCAGGTGGATATTGGTGGCCACCTGCTAATTCCACGTGGATCCCCTCTAGTGCTTCTTTCAGTTCTTTCAGTTTCCTTAATTATAGCACAGTTTACTATTTTTAGCAGTTTTCAGGTCCTAAACTTCCGGAGCCGTTTTGAGGCCCTAAACGACGTTTTTTGGGAAATCTACCGCCAGCGATTTTTTTGTCTAAAAATCGTCTTTTCCGTCGTAGTCGGAGAGATCTTTCCAACGGGCTATCATGCACATCAAACGGAGATAAGACGACCAATTCGCGACCCCGAGAAGTTGATGTATCAACTTACCCAAAAACGGGGCCCACAATTTGGCGTTTCATCTTCCAGGGTTAGGTTTTGGAATGTGAAGGGTTTTTCCATTGTTTCTCAACAATAAATAGGCCTTCGAGCCTCATTGTAACACAGTTCGGAACAATTCAGAGGCATGTAGCCACTCATCTCTTCTCAGAGATAAGCTACCATCGCCCTAGCTAGTTTATTTCTATTTCTAGTTGTAAGCATATTTCAGTATTTTCCATTAATGAAATGAAGTCTTATTTCCGCTGCATCTTTGTGTATATGGTTATCTCTGTATTTTATTGTGTTCCTGTTTTGAGGCCCTAAACGACGTTTTTTGGAGAATCCGGGGGAAACATGGGTCCATCGAATGGACCGATGTTGCCCATTCCAACAATGATAGTGCTCAAATAGATCTTTCTAATGAGCTATTGTACGCGTCAAACGGAGATCATATGACAAAGTTACGACCCCGGGAAATTGATGTACCAATTTACCCAAAACGGGGCCCACAATTTGGCGTTTCATCTTCTAGGGTTATGTTTTGGAATGTGAAGGGCTTTTCCATTGTTTCTCAACAATAAATAGGCCTTCGAGCCTCATTGTAACACAGTTCGGAACAGTTCAGAGGCATGTAGCCACACATCTCTTATCAGAGATAACCTACCATCGCCCTAGCTGGTTTATTTCTATTTCCGGTTGTAAGCATATTTCAGTATTTTCCATTAACGAAATGAAGTCTTATTTCCGCTGCATCTTTGTGTATATGGTTATCTCTGTATTTTATTGCGTTCCTGTTTTGAGGCCCTAAACGACGTTTTTTGGGGAATCCGGGCCATTCCATGGACCGATGTTGCTTGTTCCAACAATGATAGTGCTCGAATAGATCTTTCTAATGAGCTATTGTACGAGTCAAACGTAGATCATATGCCAAAGTTACGACCCTGAGAAATTGATGTACCAATTTACCCAAAACGGGGCCCACAATTTGGTGTTTCATCTTCTAGGGTTAGGTTTTGGAATGTGAAGGGTTTTTCCATTGTTTCTCAACAATAAATAGGCCTTTGAGCCTCATTGTAACACAGT
>APFE030717436.1:99569-142388 GCA_000404065.3 Pinus taeda
TTCCCAAAAAACGTCGTTTAGGGCCTCAAACGGCTCCGGAAGTTTAGGACCCGAAAAACTGCTAAAAATAGTAAACTGTGCTATAATTAAGGAAACTGAAAGAACTGAAAGAAGCACTAGAGGGGATCCACGTGGAATTAGCGGGTGGCCACCAATATCCACCTGGATCAAGCTACGTAAAAGAGGCTACATCCATTTGTACCTAGTGCACTAACTATATAAATCCTTAAGAACTAACAAAGTGGAAATCTATATTTTCCATTCATTGATCATTACAATTAAGCTGTAAACTATTTTTTTTTCTCAATTGGTCTACTCCTATTATTATACAAAAATTGTTACAGCGAGGCAAGCCTCGAAGATTCTTGCCATGAGGTTGGCATTTGACAGAGTAATTCTTGTCATCCTGACTATGGAGCTAGCGATAGACTTACATCAGAGTGGTTGACTTTCAGAAACATTAACCCTTCCAAAAAAACTCCAAAACTAACCATGCAGTGATTCATTACGAGGTTAAACTTTGCGAACTCCAGCATAAACAGAACTATAACAGACTCCAACATAAACAAAACAATAACAGACTCCATCAAGTGGAGTTGACAAAGATCTGAAACAGGCACTGACGCAGTAGATTGAAAGGGAGGCGAACTCCTACTTCGGCTGCAGAACAAAAACTGAGGCGTTGACTGGCTCATTCGTTGACTAAGGTAGACGACTGTTCCTCAACTATCTTGCACCCAAATTTCTCTGAGTCACTTGAGTCTGACGGATGGACCGCTTCTCTTGCCGGCGCACTTGGACCTGCATCGGCTTCAGGGTTCACAGCGGACAAGCCTCCTGTGACTTGGCGTTGTTCGACAATAGGATTGGGCCGCCTCTGCTCTGCCGGAGCCCCAAGATGAGCTGCATTCTCACATTTTTCAATCGTGACCGATACTATAAAGGAGGAGTTCGCCAGGGAGCACGGAATGCGGAAACGGGAGTGGGATGTGCACTATGCTCACAGACTTCATTCCTAGCATGCCCTCTACCTCTTCCCCTACCACTTCTGGTAGCCGGGTAATTAGCGCGACCAAACTCCAGCGCATCCGAGGATGGGTCCGAGGTGGTGGAGGAATGCTAATGGGTGGCACGACCTCAGGAGCCGCCTCGCCTACTCACCAATCTGAGACTTTCGCGTGGCATAGTGATGAACCAGGATGTGTCACAGGGGGGCGACTGCACAGAGGGGCAAATACACAGAGGGGCGAATGCACAGAGGGGCGAGGAACGAATGCGCAGAGAGAGGTGGAAACAAAGGTAAATGCACAGAGGGAGGTGACTGAGGAGCGGATGCGCAGAGAGAGGCGGAAACAGAGACCAAATGACACTGTGAACCTCTGGAGCCAGAGCCGAGTGGAAGAGACAAGCTAGCAGAGACAGGCTGACTGAGTGGCACAGAGAGTCGCCCAGAGCAGCAACCTTTTTGGAGCTAAGGGCCTGAAGCGGAACCGCGGGAGTGACAAACAGCCGGACCGCCATCACGCTATGAACCGGGAGCCTGAGGGGTATCGTAAATGCTTCATTTAATGTAGGTGTGCGAGGCCAGCTCGCCTTCCCATAGCCATAACAAATGGCGCAACTGGGCTGCCACCTACCCATTCGACGCACCGCCATCGTACCTTGTCGCATGTCAAACACCTGCAACCGGGATCGGGTAGTCCTGTTGCACCAAAGAAGTGCATTCCTGTTTGAGTTGTACATCATATGAGGCACTAAGAGGACCTGAGAAGGAAGGGAGCTGCTAGTTGACCCCTTGGTTGGCCAATCTATCTGCTACCTTATTGGTTGTGCGTCTTACATGCCTGAATGTGATGCTATGGGGGCGTCGGAGCCTTTCCTCCAGATTTTCCAATCTGCTAAGCAACCTCCAACTGGAAGCTATCTTAGCTGCCGAGGTACCTGCTTGAATCCTTGTAGCTGCAGTAATAAGGATAAGGGAGTCACCCTCTACCTTTAGCGGGAAGAAGTTTTTTTGATCTGCTATGCAAATCCCTTTCCACAAACCTTCCAATTCCACAACGTTGTTGGTATCTTTGCCAATCGTTCCATAGTAGATATGCAATGTTGCTCCTATTTCATTCCTGAAGACCCCTCCATAACCAGTCGGCCCAGGATTTCCCTTGGCTGCCCCATCAAAGTTCAATTTGTAAGAGCTTGAGGCAAGAGGGGACCACTTGAGAGGAGAGGCAGAACTGGTTGGGGGACGGGATTTGACATGGGTCAAGCAGGACAGATCGAGATTCCAAGCTTTCATGATGAGGCACTCCTGAGGAGAGTCTGGAAAATCTGTGTCTTGCCAATGTCTAATAGCCAAAGTTTCTTGGAGATTTTGCTTCAGGAAAATCCATAGCGTTTCTATTGGCCTGCTATTATTGTTGAAAACTATGTTGTTCCTTTCCTTCCATAGTATCTAATAGAGAAATCTTGGGATAAGGTTCCACAGCGAGTTTAGAAGAGGGCTATGGAAAGGGTGCTTTGGCCATGTTCTTATGGTATCTGCTATGTCCCCCTGCCGTTTTCCGGATCTTCTATTACATTGATCAATTTTCTCCCATAACTGAGTAGCTAGTGGACAGGTGTCCATGAGATGCAAGATGGTTTCTGAGTTGCGATTGTAGTTGGGACATCTCGATGGTCCAATGAATCCCCTTTTTTGCAGATTTTCCCAAGTAAGGATACTCCTGTTACCTAAGAGCCATAGAAAGGTGGAAACCTTAGGCCAGATTCTTGGTTGCCAAACCTGATCCCAGAGCTGATCCTTTGTTGTATGAGTGTTAGAGTAGCGCAACTGGTATGCTTCCTTGGTGGTGAACATGCCTTTTGGCGTATGTCCCCATCGCAATTTGTCCTGCTGATTCGAGTGCTTGATTCTTCTATGATTTAACTCCTGTTCAATTTCTATGTAGGTTTCCCCTTGCCAATTGGTCTGCCAGGTGCTAGTGGGTTTCCATAATTTAAATTCTTGAGACGATTGTTGCTGCCAGAATTGATAAACATGAGTGATATTGGCTTTCTGCATAGAAGCCTGCCAGATTGTCTTGTGGAAAAGAGAGGATAGTTTCGGGAGCTGCTGCCATGAGTCCTCCCAGAACCTAGCTGTGGTGCCTGAGTGGATTTCCTAGAAGCTGTGCTCTTGTATGAAGGCGCTGTGAAGCTTGGCGGCGTTCCAAATCATGGATCCTGGAATGGTAGGGCTAATTCTTATGAGATCATCCCAATGACTTCCTGGCGCATCTTTTGCTTGCCAGAGTCGCGCCCAGGGGATGTGTGGTTTGGCAATCCAATTCCACCATATTCGGGCTCCCATTGTATTGTTGCTTTGGAGAGGATCCCTTAATCCGAGTTCACCACTTGATTTTGGCTGGCAAAGTTCTTTCTAATTGACAAGAGCCCATTTCCTATTGAGGCCCATGGAGCCCCATAGAAAACTTCTTTGAAGATTGCGGATTTCCTTGAGAACCCATTTGGGTGCTGCCAAAATAGAAAAAAGATACAAAGGCATGGCTTGGAGAACAAATTTGATCAGTATGAGTCTGCTAGCTATGTTGAGTGAGCAGAAAGTCCAGGAAGAAAGTCTTGCTTCCAATTTGTCGAGAAGCGTCCTCCAGGAAGCATGTTTAATGGCCAAGTCCAACAGAGGAGCCCCCAAGTATTTCGAGGGAAGCGCTGCTATGGAGAATCCCAGAATTCGAGCAATGTTTTTTTGAGTGGTGACTGGGGTATTGAAAAAGAAAAGTTGGGATTTGGAGGCATTGATAGAGGTTCCAGAGGCTTCGGAGAAGAGAGAGAGCAGGGCTTTGAAGGCTTTTGCCTCTTGAGATGAGGGATGACCAAAAAGAATTGTATCATCTACGAACTGTTGATGGGATAAAGGATGAAGACCATGTAGAGAGATACCCCTTAGAGCATGAGAGGAGATAGCATGGTGAAGTAGACGACTAAGCCCTTCTGCCATGAGGACAAAAAGGAAGGGGGATAGGGGGTCCCCTTGACGAATACCTCTAGAGGGGCGAAAGGGCGCAGAGGGTGAGCCATTGAGCAGGACCGAGAAACAGGGAGAGGTGATGAGATTCATTATCCACCTTGTCCATGTGGCATTGAAGCCAAAAGCCAATAACATTTGATGAATATATTCCCAGCTAAGTTTATCGAAGGCTTTGGAGAGATCAAGATTTAGAATCATACCTGGCTTTTTGAGTAGTTTCAGGGAGTGGATCACTTCGTTTGAAAGAATAATGTCATCCATTATCTGACGCCCTTCTACATATCCAGCTGCTTCGGCAAGATGAGAAGAGGGAGTAGAGGTTTGAGCCTGTTTGCCAATACTTTGGAGATGACTTTGTAGATGACATTGCATAATGCAATCGGCCTATATTTGTCAGGCGTATTTTATTCACCCCCTTTGGGAACTAATGCTATGAAAGTAGCATTTAGGGAGGGGAGAATCCAGTGCATAGATCTTGATTCTTCCACTAGTTCCTAAACCTCTATGTTGATGAGCTCCCAGAACTCATGAAAGAAGTTGGCAGTGAAGCCATCAGGACCTGGTGCCTTGCCATCCTTGAGTTGGGCCATTGCGTCTTCTACTTCCTGCATTGAGACGGGTTGGAGCATCTTTTTGTTGTGGTCCTCCGTTATAATTTTGGGTATATGCTGCGTAATAGTTCGAATGGCCATTGCTCTACTGCCTGGTTGTTCCTTGAGAGTTTCTTGAAAGTACTCTTTGAATTCCTTTTCTATATCATCATGCACTTCTAATCTCTCCCCTTGAAAGTTATTAATGAAGGCTATATTGTTGTGCATTCGTCGTTGAATGGTGGTTCGATGGAAGAATTTTGTATTCTTCTCCCCTTCCTTGAGCCACCTGATTCTGGACTTTTGGCGCCACAGGATTTCTTCTTGTTGCCTGCGAGCTTCAATTTCAGACCAAAGGATCTGCTCCTGATGCGCAAGTACTTCTTTCCTTCCCTCCAGGATGATGGTCTGTTGAAGTGAGCACATTTGCTGCTCCAACTTTTTTTGATTCTCCAAAATATTGCCAAATTGAGTTCTATTCCAGACTTTGAGAACTTGCTTAAGATTTTTTAGTTTCTGTTGGAATTGGAACATTTTGGCTCCTTCAGGGGGGATATAGGATTTCCACGCTGCACTGACCATTGCTTTGAAGTTGGGATTTGAGAACCAAAAGGCTTCAAAACGAAAAGGTCGATTACATTGTTTACCTGGCCGTGACCATTGTAACATAATGGGCCAATGATCTGATCCTCCCTGGGGCAAGATGGAAGCATGAAAATCCCCTCCCAAGTGAATGGCGTTGTCCGAGATGAGGAAACGATCTAGCCTGGAGGAAATATTCTGGATTCCCCTACATTTATTGGTCCAGGTGTACATACCATTTGAAGTCTGAATGTCCATGAGTTGATTGCTTTGAATGAATTCTTTGAAACCAATGTTGTCACCTTCTAACTTCGATTTGCCTCCGTTTTTCTCCTCCAAAGCCATTATAATGTTGTAGTTGTCGCCACTAATCCAGAGGGGAAACTTTCTATTAGAATTAAGCACTGTGAGTGTATCCAGAAGCGCCAATTTTTGTTGTAAGACTTGCGGAAAGTAAACATTTGAGTGAAGACCGTGAATGTTTGTCCCGATGAGATGGAATGATGCTTGAATGAGGAAATGGGTGGCATGAAAGTCATGAAGCGTGAGGATCTGCGGGTTCCACATGATTGCTAGCCCGTCGGAGGCTCCTGAGGCGTCCACTGAAACTGAGCGGCTGCCTGACCACACTTTATTAAGGATTCTTTCTATAGCAGCGTTATTACTTTTTGTTTCTTGAAGAAAAACTAAGGAAGGCTTTTCTTGCTAGATCAAATTTTTTAACATTTTGTGTTTTGAGGGGCTATTGAGCCCTCTCACATTCCAGGAGATAAGCTTCATGAGGAACAGTGGGGTTGGGGTTTGTAGAAATTTGTCAACTTTGGGAATCTCCCAGATTCCATTAATATTTCTCTTATGATGATAGTCCTTTGCAGATCTGTTTTGCGCCCTCTTTTCTTCGTTTCTTTTAGATTTTCTTTCTATCCTAGGGACTTCCGGCTTGTATACCTAGACATTTATTATGCAGAGATTTGGTTAGAATTCCCCAGCCTGTCGATTTCCCATGGTGGTACTGAATTGTACTCTTTTTTCTTGCATGTTGTTTCCAATTTGAGGATATCCAGACCTTCCAAGCTAACATTCTCTGGGTCCTCGTCCATTATTGTAGGGGTGTTCTGATCCTCCCCTATTATATTGTCATGTAGACTTAGAGTGAGAGCAGCATCAAGCTCCATTGCAGAAGGATGCATGCCGATTTATGTAACATGTTTCTTCGAGGCAGAGAGATTAGAAGGCTGGAAGGAGCAGAGGATGAGGGAGGCAGAGTAGATTTGATATTCTGGGTGGAAATTGGGGCAGCGGGGGTTGCCTGAGGATCATCACTTTGCTTTTCTGAGGATTCTTGAGTAGTAAGGATAAGGAATCTGTTCTGGGTTTCAGGCTTTTTGGGGCTATTAGGGTCTGCAGGATTTTTCTTTGCATGCTGATGGCGGTTAGGAACTTTAGTAAAACCTTCAGAATCTTTTTTGGTCTCATTAGCATGGGTCTTGGCTTGGGTATTCAGAGGACAATCCTGGAAAATATGGCCATGTTCATGGCATTTGCAGCAACGAAAAGGAATATGCTCATACTCTAATGGTTGAATCCACTCAAAATCATCATGATAAAGACTTACCGAATCTACAAGAGCTTTGGTTAGATGCATCTGGACGCAGATCCTTGCATAGGAGGTATATCTTCGATTTTTGGTTTCCTCTGCAGCTTTGATGAAAACCCCCAGGCTATTGCCTATGTCCTTTAACATTTCCTCTTTCTAGTATTCTGAGGGCAGGGAGTACATTCGTATCCACACTGGAGCCCAACTAAAATCTTCTGTATCTGGGTTGAACCTGGCTTTCCAATCTCGAAGGTACAGACCTGAGGAATTGAAGAAGTACGGACCGCCCTCAAATATGCGAGATTTTTCCTCCAGATAGTGGAAAATTGCAGTGAAGAAGCCTTTGGGGCCAAGCTGCAAAGTAACTTGTCCTTTGGGCTTCCACTTTGAAGCGATCCAGCCATGCAGGGCTTTTTCAGTTGGCCAGAAGCCAAGAAATTTTCCTGTGAGTGCATGGTCCTTCATGAATTGGATTTCGCTGTTGATTCTATGGCTGGGAAGATCGACTTTGATTCTTTCTGCAGTTTTCAGAATGCATGTAGCTGAGGTCGCCTTTGGCTGTGACGCTGTAGACTTTTGATTTACACCTTTATCTTTTGCAGCCTCTTCACGTGTTGTTGAGTGTTCAGCTTCGTTGTCAGTCGGTACTGAGCTCTGATCCATGCCAGAAAAGGCGCCTGGAGGGAACAGAGAAGCTATAGGTCTGGAGATGTCAGAGGCGGAGACATTTGGAGGAGGGGGGGAAGATCCTGCCCCTCCCGCGGGCACATCCATTGCTGAGAGCTCACTAGGATCGCTGGGGTTAGAGCGCTAGCGGTCTAAAGGAGGCGAGAGAACAGGTTGATACGTATGGAACAGGCCAGAGCATTCGCGCAGAGCACAGAGCCTAGGGTTTTTTCCAGGTGACTTCTTCAATCAATTCACCAAGATTATTGATTCACCATAGAGTTAATAATTACAACAATCATGTACACTAAAAAATATTAAGCTGTAAACTATTAGTGTTCCATGAAAATGACATTTTTTTCAATCCTGTTGATCCTTATTGATGGAGGATGCTTCGATATGAATTCATGCATGGAGAGGAAAGCCTTATTAGTGTGGAAGTTATGTTTATTCAATCTATAGGGTGCCTCTCCGAGTGAGGCTGCTCCATCGTGTGGAAGCCGAATCTCTGATTGCTTAATAGCCACGTTGACAATATCCGAGAGGAATGTAGCAACATAAAGCAATGAGAGAGAATGGAAGGAAACGAGAGAGTAAAAAGGGAGCTTAGTATGTGATGCATATGTTAAGTAGCGATAGTCATTAGGTAATAGGAGATCCAAGAGATTGAGACCTTTGCATTGAATAAAAAAGTATGTCAAAAAAAGGGTTGTATTTTGAGCTTGCTAAGGGGACATGCAAATATGTAGAGAGGGATATGATTTGGTAGTAGAGGTATCTTGCATTGCCAAGGACTATGTGAATGCCAACTCTATTATGAGAGCTTGTCTAATATTCAAAGGAGATCAAGATTGAAATCACAAGGAGGTGGTGAACAAAGTACATGGAGATCAAGGTATTTGGATGTACCTGCTATCATCATTTATTTGAGCCTCTCCTTGGGGTATCTAGCAAAATTGGTTTGCATGATGATCTGCAAACACATTTTTTTCTCTTAGCACATGGAAATAAGTCACTTTCCCCAAGTGAGCTAAACGATGATGCACCAGGGCTAGGATTTGTCCTATATCAACATTTTTGGGTCAGGAACTTCTTACCAATTATTGAATAAACAACACAAAGTCTCCTATCATCATAGAGTTCCGAATGCAAAGTTCGCACAAGGTGATGACTCCTAAAATAATATTTTATGCTTCGGATTTGTTGTTAGATTCATAGCCAAAACCCCATTCATAATTGACCTTCTCGTTCCCTTCATGATCAATTATAAGCCCCCCCCCTTACACCTTCTATACAAGTTTATTCTTTGAAGTCAAAGAAGAGACAACCCTAGTTTTTTTTCTCTTAGTTAGCTCTTAGAGTCCCTGTCTTTCAGTTGAATTTTCCAGTTGAGAAGAGTGGGAGGATTCCTTGGGGGATTATACATGGTGTAAAGATTTTTGTCCACGACAAATTGGAACCACATTAATTTTTTAACTTGCAAGCTTTGATGATCGAATATGCTCTTGCTTTTTGATATGATTGTTTTGGTGGCAAGGCCTCGAACCTAACTAGCTAACCAGAGTTTCCAACAAAGGAACGCTAGGAGTCTCAACCACAATTAATCAAGAAAGTTTTTCTCTTTGAGGGAATAAGGATAGGCTAGATTCCATCGTGCAAAAAATTCAATAATGTTTACTTCAAAATTTAAGTTCACAGGGAGGGGTTGAAAAAGAGTCTTCTAGCAAATTTGAGAGAAGGGACAAGAGAGAAATAAATGTTGAATTGTTTCTTCAACATTCATATAGAATGGGAATTTAAATGGACCCTGGATTTTGCACATTTTGAGATTTTAGTTGTTAAGATTTTTTCCCTGAGGAGGGTCCAAATGAATATTTTAACCTTGGGAAGAGTTTCGATTTTCCAAACTACTTTTTAATAAGGTAAAAGGGTTGTTGCTCTCGTTCTTCTTGAAGTGCATTGTAGCCACATTTAGCTGAGTAATTTTTTCCTGTCAAGTTCCATTTGAATTTGTCCTATTGCTTAAGATGGATAGGTGCAACATCTTTTAAATGTGAGACCAGAAGAGTCCATTGATTTGCTAGCACAGGTGGGATGGGTGGAGGTTTCCATGCCTTCCAGGTTAAACCATTTTGATCCCATTCTAAGATTTGTGGTAGCTTAGTTATATTTGTCCTTTCACAACAGATACTCTTCTTCAAAATGATCACTTTATAGGAACTCATAAATTTCTTCCTAGTTTGGATAGTTTTTTAATCCTATTTTCAAGGTGGTGTCTAAATCAAAATCTATAGTTGGGTTAAGTTATTCATTGAATTCCTTGTCCTCAGGGTATTCACTCCTTATTTTCTTCCTTATTTTATTTTACTCGGGGGCTTTAAGTTGTTTCACCTTTCCTATTCTTGGCATCATTCTTATAACAAGTAAAATTCAAATGAAATTATAAAAACACTTATCGCAATTCAAACAAATTTAGTTAACAATGTAGAGAAAGCAAGATAAAATTCTTATTTGAGAGGAGTGTAAATAGAAATTTAAACTTGTTCTAGAGGTTCACAATGTCTACTTGTATCTAGAGGTGAAAGCAATTAACCGAGTGGACAAAAAAATGACAATTCTCATGAAAATGACTTAATGTTAGAGGTTAATGATTTGGAAACAATATGAATCAATTTCATTTTCTTCATATGGGGTGTATTAATGCCAAAATTCATAAGTCAACAAGACTTTACATTTAATAGAAGGTCAATATTAAATTCATACTTAGGCATTTAAGTGCATATATGATGCTTGATAAGTGTTTGACACTTAGATTTATCTGGAATGAAATAGGTATGAGATTTTATTGTGACCCAGGCATAAATGTAATATGTGGTGAAAATCTATTTGATGTTCAAAAATCCAAAAGGTCTTGATTGAAAAAAAAATGAAAAAAAATCCAAAATATCAAATAATTTCATGTAAATCATTCCTCAAGTGATACAAATTCAGATATCATGTACAAGCTAACACAAAAAAGAAAAATGATATCTAGGCATTTGACATATAACAAGGAATGTGATTGCCACAGGGCCTAGATGTAGATATCACATCAATAAGATAGTGTGAAAAGATATTCAATATCTGGGCATATGGGATAGTTACACTATGCAAAAATGCCTTTATTTTAGATTCAGATGATTTTTGCACAAACCTGAATAATAATAATACAATAATGTGTATCACTTTATTCATTAAATCTTGTTGTGAAATACATATTGGGGTCACTGCTCCAAGCACGATTTCTTCAGTTGAAAAGCAATATATATTGAGGTATATAGTATCCACATGTTATCTATAATGAGTGCTTATAAACTCATTTTGGATTTAGATATGTTCCCTAAAGTATTTATTGAAATTTATCCAGATATTTGTGTGTCGTTGATTTTTAGATATCTAGAATGAGGATACTAGTGCACACATATTGTTTTGTTTTGGATTCAAAGATGTTTTAAACCAAAGTATGATATATTATTTAAATAATGTACTTTTGTCCTTTTATTGAGCATCTAGGTGCAAACAAGAGAATAGAATAATGAATGTTCAAGATACTAGATACAATAATGATATCAAGATGAAAGTGAAGTTTGGATTCAAATATCCATGATTCAGAGTATTAAAACACAACATGTTCATGGATGTCCCGGATTTGGATACAAAATGAATTTTTTTATAGATCAAACATGGTTTAATCTGACGCCTGTACATAACAATCATTTCTAGAATTGAATCTCGTTAATCATAAATTTGAATAATTGAGATGTTTGTTTTATTGTCTATGAATTGGTTGAACTTTGCTGATAAACTCTAACATTGCAAAATTTCCTTTTTTAAACTATAAATAAATCCAAATCAAAACATAAAATTAAACTAATTAGAAAGGAAAATAAACTAATCAAAAAGAAAAAATAAGCCTTAAATGAAGGGGAAAAGTTTGGTAGAGAACTCATTATTTTATGAAAATTTTGAGAAGATAATGATATTTTTGTTCAACTACAATAATACACTATCTAATATTAAAGCAAATGGATGGTTACATTATACATTAGAGTGTCAAGTTTAAATGGATGGGTCCCCAACATCTCTTATTTTCCATGAGTTTAAGTTTCATAAGCCATAATTTATACAAGACAATGGAACTAATAGATAAGTGGCATGCCAAACTTAAGGTGATAGGATGCACAATGAATCTAGCTTTAACCTATGTACCAAGGAGGGATGTGTAATAAACTCATGGGGTTGGACTTAAGTGATGAAGGTAGAATTTTTTCTCTTTGGCGTATGTCCTGTGTTGGTGTTTTTGGAATGTTAACATAGTTGGGGTTATATGCTTAATTATGTTCTCTTCAACCTGGAGGTCTAATAGGACCTTGTGATTTGGTTTTGGTCTGTATTCCCAGGTGAATTGGGCCTCTATTCTTAACTATCATGCTTGTGGTTTTTTTTCATTTTAGTCATCTCTAGTCTTGAATTCAATAGGTAGTTATTTCAACTCTAGTTTTTGGCTTAATTTCAAGGTTTGGTAAAGCATGTAGGGCCATAGGAACTCTACCTGTTGTATGCCATTCAAAATCTTAGACCTTCGTATAGCACAATGGAGGAGTGCACTCTAGGTTGGTGATTTAGAGGTGGCCTTTTCTCATTATACTAGCAGAATATCAAGTCAAATTGAATCTCATAGAACAAAGAATAAAAAGTTGTCAAAATTTTTGGCTCGTTGAAGCAAGAAAATAGACAAATTAGAAGCAATATTTAAAATGGTATATGAATTTATTGTGGGTCTTGTTAAGAGTTCACATGATTTTGTCTCCCTTCCCAATATTTCTATTGTTTCTTTTAGTAGTTGTCAAGGACAAAGAAACGATTTAGTGGGAATGTTTTCTTGTAAGTCTAGGTCTTAATTTGTATTGCAAAGTAGTTTTATTAATAGTTTAGATTATCATCCGTTATACTAGTAAGTTGTATAGTTACATAGCTAGAAACATATACAATGTTCAAATATCATGTAGTCATTTTGAAACTTTGATCTTAAACCCTTTAAACTTTACTTATATTAGTTTGGATCCATATTAACCCTAAATCTATCAAGCATCGAGAGGGATTAAATTTCTTAAGGGGCTAACCTCTTTTAGTGTTTTTCATAGAATGCATTCTTATCAAGAGATTTGAATTCTTCTCAATGCTTGATCCAAATAGGATTAAGATGGATATAAGCCAAACAATTCTTTGTGATTTTGTATTTTTTCATTGTTTAAATTGTATTTTTGTATGCATAGATAGAATTGGAGCCTTAAAGTCCCTCTAGGGCACTCCGATAGTGCAACAACATTGCTTAGACTTGCAATTCCAACAAACCTTTAATGGATTTATCATAAAATTAACTAAAAAACAATACATGATAAAAGGATAAAACTTGGAATAAAAAAAGTATGTTAAATGTTTTAGCCTTTTTTCTTTTCAATTACTTTATATAATATATACACAATTGACATTAAAATATTTGATTCAACATGAGCATTGAAATATTTTATTTATGATTATATTTTTATTATTAATTATCTCTCTCATATTATGAAGTAATCAATTTTTTTTACTTTCAAACTTTTTCTCTATGTATATATAGGTAATATAAAATTATTTTTTTAAGGTGGTATTTGAAATATTTATTTATGGTAAACATTTATTTTTTTATGTTTAATTTTTTATTTATTATTTTCTTTTATTTATTTATTTTATTTTTTCCAGTCTATATAGATATACATAAAGTTGATATTGGAACATATAGCTAACATGGTCAAATATCTATATAAAGTCAATATTTAATTATTAAAAAAAAAAGTTAAAATTTATACATCTTCCTTACACTCAAAAGTGGAAGTATAATAATAGCATTCAAAAATACAATTTAAACATCTTATTGTAGATCAAAATTGTGAAGTGTGTATACTCGATGAGGGATTCTTGGAGCTCTGCAACCATAATGACCTTGTGGCCATGAGGTAGGCGGCGCGGAACACCTTGAAAAACTAGTAGACAAGCACGGATAGAAGTGAAAAGGCGTTTCAGAAATGACAGAGGAGACTAGGAGAGGAGAGATCCCCCTCCTATAGGGATGCGAAAACGAGAGAAGGAACTAGTAACAGTAAAGCGAAGGCTGCACAAAGGCCAATGGGACCAGTCCTGGGCGCACGCTGGCAAGCAGGAAGCAAAGGAAGATGTCTGCCCTGCGCAGTGGAGAAACTGAGGTTTGTCATTCCGATGAATAAACTGGAAAGGTACAGAAGGTACATGAAGAATCATGCCTTGATCTGCAAGTTCATCGGAGTCTAGCCCTCAGAAAAAGAACTGACAAGATGGATCCAACAAAAATGGCAGCCACGCGGTCACATTGAACTGAAGCTGGGAGCATGCGGTTTTTTTACGGTAACCTTCTCAAGCCTGCAAGACAAAGAGAAAGTGTTTGAAAACGGACCATATTTCCATAATAATGCAGGTTTATTTATGAGGTATTGGGAGGAATGCTATAACTCGGACCAAGAAAAATTCCTAGCAGCACCGGTATGGGTAATGACTGTTTGGACTACCCATGGATTTCTGGGACCCAGAGATTCTTGAAGGAATAGGGAACACCATAGGCAGTTTCCTAAAGATAGCGGAATCAACTAAAAGAGGGAGATATACCTCGTATGCAAGAATATGTGTATACATGAACATTGCAAACCCTATACCAGGTGCAGTCGAACTCGAGTATCATGAGGAGGTCTGGCAGCAGGCTCTGGACTATGAACATATACCATTTAGATGTAGAAAATGCCATGAATATGGACACCTTTTTAAGGAATGCCCTTTAAATGCAGAGGAAGAGGAGAGAAAGACCAAGCAATAAAGGAAAACTAATGAAGACGATAAGGGGTTCCAAGAAGTAAAACACAAGAAATGACCCACTAAAGAATTCCAGCAGAAAGGCAGGAGAGACCAGCCAACTACAAGTCAAGAGACAAATAGGTATGAAGCACTACAAACAGAAGAAGGGGAGGAAGAAACGCGAAAGATGGACTACCAAGAAGGGACATATCAAGAAGGCGGGGGGAAAAACAGGATACTAATAACAATAAGCAAAAATCTCAAGAAGAACCAGAAGAAAAGGGGACCCAAGAAAAGGAAGTACACCAGGAGTATGAAGTAATGGAAGTAGACATAAATAAAGGGGATGACTCAACTACAGAAGAGGAAATTTTAAAAAAATTACTAGAAAAGTGGAAGAACCTGAACGAATGGTTTATCCCAGAGGAAGATAAAGAAACTATACAAAAACATCTTCCAAAAACACAAAGAAAAGCAAGAGAGTGGAAAAACAGGGATCACTGAACACTTTGGAACACAACAGGATAATAGCCAAGAACATCAATAAAAAGGGAAAGGGGGGGAAAGAGGACGGAAGAACCTACAAGAATCTATTCAAATAATGGGTGAAATGTTAGTCAACACAGGAAGAGTAGTGCCGCTTTCAGTGGTCTTCCACCAAACAAACCAAACATCTCAATGATTATTACATCCTGGAATATAAGAGGGCTTAACAGTAAGGGCAAGCAAAGATATCTGGCTGAGAGGATCAAAAAAGAAAAACCTCAGATCATGCTTCTTCAAGAAACAAAAATAATGGGAGCAAAAAAGGAGGAAATTCTAACAAAAATCAAGCCTTCTTATGAAAGTATGACAATAGATGCAAAAGGAAGTGCAGGGGGTATAGCAATACTATGGAACCCAACAGAAGTAATGGCTGACCTATGGATAGGAATGTGAAGGATTCTATCAAGGAGATTCAGATTGGTAGGCTATAAAGAGTGGTTTCTAGTATCAGCAGTCTATGGGCCTCATATACCGCTTGAGAGAGAGGCCTTTCTAACACAATTGTGTCGAATGGGCAACCTACACACAAAAAAACTATGGGTGATAGCAGGAGATTTTAATATGATAACAACTACAATGGAAAACAAAGGAGGCCTGCAATGGGAATATGCATATATGGAAAGATTTAGGGAAACCCAGAAAACCCTCCAATTGATTGATATCAATACTATCAATGCCAAATACACCTGGAATAATAGAAGAGGAGGTAGTAGATAGATAGCTTCCAGATTGGATAGGTTCTTAGCCACAGAACACTTCCTAGGGAAAGATATATTCTACGAAGCAATGATCTTACCATGCCAAGGATCGGATCACTGGCCAATAAAACTTGAAATTGCCATGAACAATCAAAACCAGCACAAACCTTTCAGGTTTGAAGCCTTTTGGCTAAGAGACACAACACTAGTAGACAATTTGGAAACCTGGTGGCAGAAAAGTGAAGGAGAAATACAAGACAAGAATAAGATGCATACACTGCAATTGAGACTCAAGGAGCTGAAAAGTGAAATTAAGACATGGAACAAAGAAGAATTCAACAACATCCATAAAGACAAGGAACAACTCCAAACAGCAATGAAAAGGTTACAACAAAAAATCATAGAAGAAGGAAGAACCAAGGAGAGAGCGAAGGAAGAAGGGGAGGTGCTAATTAGATTGGAGGAAAGGAGAAAGAAGGAGGAAATCCTGTGGCGCCAAAAGTCAAGAGTTCAGTGGCTAAAGGAGGGAGAATGGAATACCAAATTCTTCCATCTAGCAATGCTGCAACATAGGCAGCAAAACCGAATTTTCTCCCTCAAAAATAAACAAGGTAACAGAGTAATCCAGAAAGAGGAAATGGAAAATCTCCTAACCCAACATTTCAATGGCATATTGACAGAGCCGCAAAGCAACAGAAATGAGGAGATAGCAAAGATAAAACAATTCATCCCAAAAAAGGTAAGCAGGGACCAAAACCTAGCGCTTCTACGGGTGATTATGGAAAAGGAGGTTGAGGAAGTAATCAAGACAATGGCTAAAAGCAAAGCCCCTGGCCTGGATGGCTTTACAGCAGAATTCTTTCAAGCAACATGGTGATTCATGAAAATAGATATTGTTAATGCAGTAAAAGAATCAAGAAGCCACAAACGAATGCACTCAACAAGAAATATTACCTTCCTGGCCTTAATACCAAAAGTAGATCAAGTTGAAGAACCCCATAGCTTCGGACCTATAGCTCTATGCAATGTAATCTATAAAATTATGGCCACTATAATGCTAAAAAGATTACAACCCCTCCTCCCAAAGTTGATAGCAAAAGAACAAACAGGGTTTTTGAAAGGTAGACAGATTGTGGATGGGATTGTAGTTGCGCAAGAGATGATCCACTCCCTAAAGAAAACTAGAAATAAAGGAATGATGATCAAACTTGACTTAGTGAAGGCATATGATAAACTCAGCTGGAAATATCTACAAGAAATCCTTCAAGCCTACGGATTTGATGACAGATGGATAGCATGGATAATGTCCATGGTATCCACACCTAGTATGTCAATCCTGCTAAATGGGACCCCTACCGATACCTTTAAGCCTACCTGTGGCTTAAGACAAGGAGGACCCTCTCTCACCATTCCTGTTCATCTTAGCAGTGGATGGTTTAGGTCATTTATCGAACGCCAAAGTAAGCAGAGGAGAATTCAAAGGGCTAAGATTATGGGGGGAAGACTTAACTATCACACATCAACAATTTGTGGATGATGTGATGATGTAGAGTCAAGCAAACCTCAAGGAAGTAAAAAAAATAGGGGAGATCTTAACAAATTCCACCAAAGCTTCAGGAACAGAGGTGAATAAAGAAAAAACCAAAATCTTCTTCTTCAACACGCCAAGAGTGAGCCAAGCCTCCTTGGAAAGAACATTGGGGTTCCAAATTGGGTAGTTCCCAACAAAATACTTAGGAGTACAACTTAGTGATCAACAGTACAGAGTAGCAAATTGGCAAGGTTTGATAAGGAAAATTCAAAAAATAATGGACAATTGGACATTTAGAACGCTCAATACACCAAGCCGTCTCATACTCCTGAAATCAGTCCTCCAAGCTATGCCGATCTACTAGATGGCAAGTCAAGCAATCCCTAAGACCATATGTCAAAAAATGGTGCAAATATTTAAAAAATTTCTATGGCAAGGGGCAAACAAATCAAAAAATGGGCATTACTTTCTTGGACATGGTTAAGCAGGTTGTTATCAGAGGGAGGTCTGGGACTCAGAGACCCTAATATTTTAAACCAAGTCATGGGGGCAAAATTATGGTGGAGATGGATCCAAGGAGGGAATGACCTCTGGAAACAGTTGTGGGAATAAAAATATGAGGTAGCACGGACACTGGAGGGTAAACTCCGAACCTTGATAGAAAAGAAAGGCTCAGCAATATGGAACCTAGCCAATACGAACAGAGCCCTGATAAGAGACAACAACTTATGGGAAATTCTTGAGGGAAACAAAGCAGATTTTTGGCAGGAAGGGTGGCAACAAAGAGGTACCCTGAGTCAAGAAGCCCAACTACACGAAATACAACAGTACACAACCCAAATAGTGGAAGACGCAGTAAGAAACTATTGGGTAGGGGACCAAAACAATTATTGGAGACAATAGAAGATGAAGAATGACTGGCCTGAAGCCCCAGAAACTGATCAATGGACTACCTATCACAAAGAACTGAGAACTAAGAAAATAGATATCAAGGAAGGACCAGATATAGTAATATGGGGCAAACGCGTTAAAGGCATGTTCACAATATCATAAGGCTACCATATGAAAACAGGAGGAGCTGGAAATGCAGACACACAAAAATGGAAAAGAATCTAGCAGCTAAAAACCTGGCCAAAAGTGGCATTTTTTTTACCTGGATAGTGCTACATGGGAGAGCTTTGACTTGGGATCAATTAAGACGGAAAGGGACACATGAGCCCTCGTGTTGTGCGCTATGCCAAAGGCAAGAAGAAACCATGGAGCATGTCACCAAATCCTATAATGTAAGTAACATCCTGTGGCAAAATCACCAACAAATTTTTGGGATTACAAAAAGAAAGTTAGAGAGCATTAAAACAACAATATGGCTATGGAGCAGCAAGATGTACCGCAATATAATCCTCAGCCATGCTTGGAACTTGTCAATTGGGTTCTTCCTCTGGAACCTCTGGAAAGCCCGAAATAAGTTAATATTCTAAACAGAAAAAAATGACACAGGGGAAATATGGAACCAAATTATGAGGAATATAAGGGAACCAATCATTCTGGGAAACTGGATAGAGGAAGACTGGAAGATGGAAGGTATGGAAACCAGCATAATGAACCGACTGGAAATTAAAATAAAACACTCAAGCAGCATAAGGAAGGTACAAGATGTAGAAAAGGTAGGAGCGGAAGAAAGTTACGGGAACCCTCCCCAAGGATTCATAAAACTAAACTTTGACGGGGCAGCTAAAGGAAACCCAGGGGAGGCGGGTATTGGAGGGATATTTAGAGATGAAGGAGGAAATATCATAAGGGCATATGTAATGGACTGCGGCATTGCCACAAAAAATGAAGCATAATATCACGCACTCAACAGGGGACTGGAGATAGCGATACGAGAAGGGTACCAAAGATTGTAGTTAGAAGGGGATTCTATGCTAGTCATAGACACCATAAAACAACTACAGCTAGGAGTACCCACGGAAAAACTAAGCAAAAGTTGGAGGACAACGTGGGTAATAACAGAAGTTGAAAAGCAACTTCAACGACTGGCATATGCTATCTCGTCCCATGTGAAAAGGAAAGGTAATGCCCCAGTGGATCTCCTCGCGAACTGGGGATGCTGAAACAGAGAGCACCAGTTAGACGCGGGAGAAACAGAGCTGAGCTAGAATGAGGAAATGAACCAAATGAAATAGGCAATCGAGGCAGATCAGCGACAACAAAAGAATTCGGGTGACGTAGATGGGAGGGAAAAAAGACGAAGGCAGGCGCAGGAAGATCAGCACAGATCACCCACAATACAACACAAGACGGAAGAAAGGACCAAGAGGACATGGATGACAGAAGAGGAAAGAGAAAGGACTGACCCAAGAAGCGTGGTGGTAGAAATGGAAAGAGGTGGGCAAAGGGAGAACAGGACAGCAGGACCGAGAAGGGATAACAAAGGAGAGCCAAATGGCAATGTGGAGTCAGCAAATGGACGACAAGAGCAAGGGCAAGCAAAGATAGCCAGCATGGAATGTTACCTTCTTGGCCTTAATACCAAAAGTAGATCAAGCTGAAGAACCCCTTAGCTTCATACCTATAGCTCTATGAAATGTAATCTATAAAATTATGGCCACTATAATGCTAAAAAGATTACAACCCCTCCTCCAAGAGTTGATAGCAAAAGAACAAACAGGGTTTGTGAAAGGCATACAGATGGTGGATGGGATTTTAGTTGCGCAAGAGGCAATCCACTCCCTAAAGAAAACTGGAAATAAAGGAATGATGATCAAACTTGACTTAGCGAAGGCATATGATAAACTCAGCTGGCAATATCTACAAGAAATCCTTCAAGCCTACGGATTTGATGACAGATGGATAGCATTGATAATGTCCATGGTATCCACACCTAGTATGTCAATCCTGCTAAATGGGACCCCTACCGATACCTTTAAGCCTACCCGTGGCTTAAGACAGGGAGACCCTCTCTCACCGTTCCTGTTCATCTTAGCAGCGGATTGTTTAGGTCACTTAATGAATGCCAAAGTAAGCAGAGGAGAATTCAAAGGGCTAAGATTATGGGGGGAAGACTTAACTATCACACATTAACAATTTGTGGATGATGTGATGATGTACAGTCAAGAAAACCTCAAGGAAGTAAAAAAAATAGGGGAGATCTTAACAGAATTCACCAAAGCTTCAAGAACAGAGGTGAATAAAGAGAAAATCGAAATCTTCTTCTTCAACACGCCAAGAATGAGCCAAGCCTTCCTAGCAAGAACATTGGGGTTCCAAATTGGGTAGTTCCCAACAAAATACTTAGGAGTACAACTGAGTGATCAACAGTACAGAGTAGCGAATTGACAAGGTTTGATAAGGAAAATTAAAAAAAGAATGGATAATTGGACATTTAAAATGCTCAATACACCGATCCATCTCATACTCCTGAAATCAGTCCTCCAAGCTATGCCGATCTACCTGATGGAAAGTCAAGCAATCCCTAAGACCATATGTCAGAAAATGGTGCAAATCTTTAAAAATTTTCTATGGCAAGGGGCAAACAAATGAAAAAAATGGGCATTACTTTCTTGGACACTGTTAAGCAGGTTGCTATCAGAGGGAGGTCTGGGACTCAGAGACCCTAACCAAGTCATGGGGGCAAAATTATGGTGGAGATGGATCCAGGGAGGGAATGACCTCTGGAAACAGTTGTGGGAACAAAAATATGAGGTAGCATGGACACCGGAGGGTAAACTCCGAACCTTGATAGAAAAGAAAGGCTCAACGATATGGAACCTGACCAATACGAATAGAGCCCTGATAAGAGACAATAGCTTATGGGAAATTCGTGAGGGAAACAAAGCAGATTTTTGGTAGGAAGGGTGGCAACAAAGAGGTACCCTGAGTCAAGAACCCCAACTACATGAAATACAACAGTACACAACCCAAATAGTGGAAGACGCAGTAAGAAACTATTGGGTAGGGGACCAAAACAGTTATTGGAGACAATGGAAGACGAAGAATGATTGGCCTAAAGCCCTAGAAACTAATCAATGGACTACCTATCACAAAGAACTAACAACTAGGAAAATAGCTATTAAAGAAGGACCAGATATAATAAGATGGGGCAAACACATTAAAGGCATGTTCACAATATCATAAGGCTACCATATGAAAACAGGAGGAGCTGGAAATGCAGACACACAAAATGGAAAAGAATCTGGCAGTTAAAAACCTGGCCAAAAGTGGCGTTTTTTACTTGGACAGTGCTACATGGGAGAGCTTTGACTTGGGATCAATTAAGATGGAAAGAGACGCACGGGCCCTCACGCTGCGCGCTTTGCCAAAGGAAAGAAGAAACCATGGAGCATGTCGCCAACTCCTGTAATGTAAGTAACATCCTGTGGCAAAATCACCAACAAATTTTTGGGATTATAGGAAGAAAGTTAGAGAACATTAAAACAACAATAGAGCTATGGAGCAGTAATCTGTACTGCAATATAATCCTCAACCATGCTTGGAACCTGTCAATTGGGTTATTCCTGTGGAACCTCTGGAAAGCCTGAAACAGGGTAATATTCAAAACAGAAAAAAATGACACAGGGGAAATATGGAACCAAATTATGAGGAATATAAGGGAAACAATCATTCTGGGAAACTGGACAGAGGAATACTAGAAGACGGAAGGTATGGAAACCAGCATAATGAACCGATTGGAAATTAAAGTAAAAAACTCAAGCAGCATATGGAAGGTACAAGGTCTAGAAAAGATAAGAGCGGAAGAAAGTTACAGGAACCCTCCCCAAGGATTCATAAAACTAAACTTTGACGGGGCAGCCAAAGGCAACCCAGGGGAGTTGGGTATTGGAGGGATATTCAGAGACCAAGAAGGAAAGATCATAAGGGCATATGTAATGGACTGCGCCATTGCCACAAACAATGAAGCAAAATATCACGCACTCAACAGGGGACTGGAGATAGCGATACGAGAAGGGTACCAAAGATTGCAGATAAAAGGGGATTCTATGCTGGTCATAGACACCATAAAACAACTACAGCAAGGAGTACCCATGGAAAAACTAAGCAAAAGTTGGAGGATGGCGTGGGTAATAACAGAAGTTGAAAAGCAACTTCAACGACTGACATATACTATCTCGTCCCATGTGAAAAGGAAAGGTAATGCCCCAACGGATCTCCTCGTGAAATGCCGAAACAGAGAGCACCAGTTAGATGCAAGAGAAACAGAGCTAAGCCAGAATGAGGAAATGAACCAGATGAAACAGGCAGTCGAGGCATATCAGTGACAACAAGAGAATTCGGGTGACATAGATGGGAGGACAGAAAGACAAAGGCAGGCGTAGGCAAATCAGCACAAATCACCCATGATACAGCACAGGACGGAACAAAGGACCGAGAGGACATGGATGACAGAAGAGGAAAGAGAAAGGACTAACCCGAGAAGCATGGGAAGAAATGGAAAGAGGTGGGCAAAGGGAGAACAGGACAGGAGGACCGAGAAGGGACATCAAAGGAGAGCTAGATGGTAATGTGGAGTCAGCAAATGGACAACAAGAGCAGTTGGGAGAAGATAAACATTAATGAAGCACGGAGGACAAGAAATTTGGGCAGCATCCCAAGGAAAGTGGGCTGAAAAGTGAGCAATGGATCGATGGAAATGGAGACAGCTGTAGGTAAGGTTAAGACAAAGGAATGTTAAAAAAACAAAGAATGAGGGAAACCATGCATGTTGCATGTGGACGCAGAAGAAGGAAGGTGGCAAGCGCAAAACGCTTCGACGGCCAAAGACAGCTGCAGAAGATAGAACAACGGATCCAGGCTGACGGGTCTAACAGATAGTGAGGGGACAACCGCAACCCAGCAAGATTATTTGAAGGATCAGAGCATTAGTAAGCCGACCAACAAAAACATGGTACCCAGGCAAAGCAAAAGAAATGTCAAGCAAGACGGTGGAACAAGCAGTACAAACCAGAAAAAAGGAAGGAAATCAACAAGTGAACAAGTTAAGAAACTAGTGGATGCCTACATGAAAGCAAATTCGCAGGAAACCCAGGACTAGATTTGGAGCTGGGAACCTGACCTGAGACAAAACCTAAGAGGCAGAGACCTTCCCCTACATGAGTGGGAATAAATGGTACAAGACCCAGGCACAACAAATGGTAGGCAATCTCTCTATACCAAGACTTTGCAACATTACTGGATCATGAAACACATAGTTGCTCACACCATGACCCTCCATCAGGAGCACATGGAAGGAGAAGTGGTGAATCAGCATGATCGAAACAAGGAATCAGAACTTGGCAAAGGGGAAATGATGAAGGAATTGGCAACCATCCAGATATAAACATACAATAACAATCTTGCTTTGGGCAGCATCGAGCAGACTCTATCCGAGCTAAAGTGGGAAATTGTTTCAGCAGGGATGAGAGCTCCTAGGCCCAGGGGTGAAGCTGCAGAACATCGGAAAGAAGATGATGAGCCCGGAAGAGAAGGAAACTTTTTAGATAGCCTCCTCAGATGAGGAGTAGCTGCTTTATCTTTAGTTTTTTTCTGAAAGGCGACAGAGAGGAACTTGGGAGATACTGATGATGATGATGAACTTATTTAAATTTTGGAGTGGATACAATGTTGATCAATGGCCACCTGGTTTCCCTCGGGCAAGTGGCTGACTAATCGATGTGTTTGAATGTAAATTTTGAAAAAGTAAATATAGAACGTACTACCTTGTTTACAAAAAAAAAGGTGAAAATATAATAATGTCGATATAAAATTATGTGGCTTAATATGAACATCAAAATAGTTTTTGTTTGTTTGTTTGTTTATGTGAGTCCTAAGATGAATACATGACTAACCTGTGGTTTGAATAGTTGTGACCTAGGGGTATCTAAGTCGTCAAAATTACCTTGAGATCACACCCATCCTAGGCCACACCAACCCTTAGCAAGGTTGGATTTTTTCCTAGAGGTCTAATAGCACCTTGTGATTTGGTTTTGGTTTGTATTCCCATGTGATATGGGCCTCTATTATTAGATATCATCCTTGTGGTTTGTTTTGATTTTAGTAATCTCTAATATGGAAGTCAATAGGTAGTTCTTTCAAATCTAGGTTTTGGCTTAATTTCAAGGCTTAGCAAAGCATGGAGGCACTTTGATAATGCAACAACATTACTTAAACTTGAAATTCCATCAATTCTTTAATGGATTTTTGACAAAATTAACTAAAAAATATATGCGTTAAAAGGCTAAAACTTAGAATAGGTAGAGTATGCCAAATGTTTTAGCCCTTTTTTTCAGTTACTTTATATAATATATACACACTTGACGTTGAGATATTTTATTCAACACGACTATTGAAATATTTTGTTTTCAATTGTTTGGTCATTGAAATATTTTATTTGTGAGTATATTTTTATTTTTAATTATCTCCCTCAAGTAATCAATTTTTTTACTGTCAAACTTTTTCTCTATGTATATAACAAGGTGATATGATATCAAAGGGGGAGAAAATGAGGAGCGCTAGGGTTTCTTTCGTTGATTGCAGGAGCTGTTGGGTTGTTGTCACTGAGTGTTGGTCTGCCCTTGGTGTGCATGGAGGCCGCTTCTTTCATTGTGCTCTATGCATTGGGAAATATTGTTTGTGGCTTACGTTTAAGGAATATAGTCTGAAGTCTAGGAGCATAGATCTGTTGTTTTCCATCCAACATGTTGTCTATGGGTTTGATGAGGCCCTTATTCACCAGTCATGGATGACATGGGTGTATTCGTAAGTGGATCAAACTTGTTTTTTTGGGGAGGACCTGTTAGCACTCCTGGAAACTCTCCTAGGTTGCAAATCGGAGATGTCTGGTAACATATAGTCTTCAATATTGTTCTCTAAACTATTGGAATAAATGATGGTTTGGATCAAGTTAGATAACCATTTCAGCTTTATTCTCACTCAATACATGCATGAACACTCTCACCAATACAAGGCTTTAGACCACTAATGCTCAATAATTTATGTATTCAGTAGATAGATGGAGAACATTGATTGTACCAGTAGATTACATACATAAACATAAATGAATGGCTAGCTACAGGCAGCAAAAGAGAATACTGAATATATTGGCAGATGCATATATGAGCACACATGGATGGCTAGCTACATGCAGCAAAGAAAATTGCAAATATAATATATCAAAGTAGAGATAAGATGACAGTTATCTGGCCTTAGACACAAAGAAAACATGAACAAACTATTCAAGTGCAAGCATAGAACAACAAAGAGAATGGACATTGAACATATAATGGCAAAAGAGGCTCATATTGCTTAAAATGAAGATGAGAAGCTTGAATGAACAGAGGAGGAATAATCTCCAAAATTTGAACCCTTGTTACATCTTACTAACAGCTATTTATAGCCTGTTTACAATGCTCCTGAGCCTTTTGAGGCTTCAGGGGTCTTAATCTATCCTTTTGTCTCTTCAACTGATTGATTCCCTTAATAGGCAGCATGGTTCGGAGGTTTCTTCTTCTGATAGAAGACTAACCATATTCAGATATTTTGGGCAGCTTGCTATGATGCCTGGGAGCTCTCTCATGCCAAAGATGCCCCATAATGTTTGTTAGGATGGCTGTTGCGTTGTCTGTGTTGTTGGCATTTCCTGATCTTGTTTGATTTGGCTGTGTGGCACATTGTGGCTCCATGAGCGCTTTGTCATGGATTCGGCCCTTACTCTATGGTGAAATGGCTCTTCAGGCCTAAGAAATCTCTTTAAAATGCGGATAGTGACTGCTTTATGTTATGAATAGAAAGCACAACAATTCTGAGAATTGTTGCCCCTTACTATTCATTCCGGACTTCAAAAGTCCTAAAATATGATTTAATTATCCATTGGATTCGGCGTTGTCGCCATCGTAAGTCGCGTTCGTCTTGGCCTGTGTATTTTGTAAATACATAAAAAACTGTGAAAAACATTGAAAAATGGCTTTCCCCGAACCTGAAATATTATAATATATCGTTTTAGAACCCATCGGGTCTGAGGTTTTATCGCTATCAACATTGTCTAGGCTCCCTTTGTATTTTCATTATATAATGAAAATACATAAAAACAATGAAAACTGCATGGGCGCGGATCTCAAAATATATGAAATATCATATATACTGTGGTCGGGTCCGAGTATTGGGTCGCTTGTTTGTATGTGCATAGGCCTTGCCCCTTAGTATAGTGCCGATGCGATCCGATCACAATCGTTGATCGCTCAATGCCCAAGCCCCTTTATATATATATATATATTATATATAATATATATATTAGATATTATATAATATAATATTAATATATTATATATATATATTATATATATTTATATATATATAATATATATATATATTATTATATATATATATATATAACATATGCCTCCCGTCGATCCGATCATCGGCGGTGTCATGCGTTCGTCCTTAAACTGTCCCCTATGCCTGGCCGATATGCGATTTGCCGCTTAGATCTGGGCCATTGATTGGGTAGATCTAACGGATGCTGTGTGATGCCCAGATTAAGCCTACAATAATGATTTTTCATGGTTTTAGAGTGATTTGAGCCTCCCGAGTATTCCGCCCTTACAAGGGCTTTCCTACGACCATTTTGACTTTGAACAATCCTTAAGAGGATTTTGAAGACTTTTGGGGCATGCTTGAATCCATTGGCGTGATTTTTAAGCAAATTTAGAGACTTCAAGAGCATTAGTGGATCCATTTGTGGGCCTTTTGCCATCAAGGCTAATAGGACCCAAATTTTTTTTGGATGGGTTTTGTTTGGTCGACAATGTAGATAGAGTTGGCAATATTTATCTCTGCTTCTATCACGATGTTTCACTCCCAAATCAGTCAAGGATGTGTCATACAAGTTTCGTCCCCTGTAGATTTATGGAGGAAAATCCCTACACAAATGATCTGTGATGTGGATCTGCATTCTATCCTCCCGAATCTGATAGAAAAACTTGATCATACTACAGATCTGGGGGATTTTTTTGGTTCCCCTTTAATTATACGAAGATGGAGGATCTATCTCAAAAATCAAAGGGGTGTGATAATTGTCTATCAAATTTGGATAAGAAGGCATATTTCTAAATTTTTGTGAAAACCCTTGATGGGAAATCAACTCTTATATGGGTTTGGGCTGGGATTTGGTGCAAGATCTGAAGCAGAATGTCCAAGAAAAGTTGGGAATTTCGTCGAAGTTACAAAGATTGATTTAGGTGGGGCAATCATTGCAAGATTTCATTTGGTTGCAAGAATATGGCATCATATGACACTCATCCATCATCATAAACTTGAGGTTGCGAGGAGGCTGTCTTTGATCTAATAACTCCAAGGGACCAATTTCGTTTAAGGATGCTATAAAAAAGAAAGCTCGAGACACAAAATAAATTTGATCAAACCCTCAATATTCTTGGACCCTACATCGTGGAACAAATGAATTAGGTTCCGACTATGGTAGTTAACCTTCCTAAGGTAAATGAACTTTGCACCGCTTTCCCATCCCGATCAGTTATATGCAGACTCAATAGATTTTGGTCCCTATCAGAGGATCTAAATCAATGGGTTTTACCCACTTGAACTATAAATTGTGATATTCATTTATGTTCCAAGTTTTGTTGTACAATTTGATACATTAAAGGACATGGGATTTTCTTTAAAAGAGGGTCCATGGTTTTGGGTAGCGCAAGCCTCTTTATGATTCCATGGTTCTCGAGTTTTGACACCAATACCATGGTGGTTTCCAAAATGCTGGTTTGGGTCAGATTACATAATCTCCCCCTCCATTTTTGGCATCACAAAGGATTAGAAGGAATTGGAAATACTTTAGGGAAGTTTATAAAGCTGGATCTGGATAGACCCATAAAAAGGAATTTTTACGTCTTCTAGGATCTGTGTAGAGGTAGACCTTAGTGAAGGTTTACTTGATTACATACTCTTGATTCATAACAATTTTTAGTGGAACCGTCCTTTAGATTTTGAAAACATGACATTTATATGCCGTATTTGTCTTCAAACAAGACATTTACAAAATATGTGTCCCGAGGTAAAGAAGGAGCAAAAAATAAAAAATAAAAAATCCCTAAAAGCCAAAGGGATAGAATTTCTCAAAGTGTCATCTCTTAGAAGTAGAGGATGAAGAAATAATGGAGAATTATATAAGAATTGTTGATCATATTCCACAAGAAATATTAGTGGAAGGAGGAGTTTGAGCAGGTAGGATCAGGTTCAAAGCTTGAAAATGATTGAAGCAACAGAAATTACAATTCCATTGCAACAAAATGAGAAGATCTCTCTTGAAAATGAGATGAGAGGCATTAATAGAATCCATTCATCTGAGAGTTTGGACTCAGATAAAGAAGTCCTTATGAAGGTGGAAGAGAACCAGTTGGTTATTGTAACTGCCACTCCCAATCATGGAGGCCAACGAAAAGTGGAGAAAAAGAAGGGCAAAAAAGGGTAGCTAAGTGCCTTCACACTTAACTCCCAAATGTAATTTTTTTTTTTTTTGTTTTTCTCTCTTATAGTTTTGTTTTCTTGGGCATGATTCATTGACTGGTATGATCGAATGCTTTTTAGCATATGCAAAAGTATAATTTTTTTTCTTTGAATAAAATTGTGATTTTTCCTTCGAAAAAAGGTGATATAAAATGATTTTTATATCAAAGTGGTCAACATTATTTTTATTTTTAAATTTTATCTTTACTTTTTCATTCTATATAGATATACATAAAGTTGATATTGAAACATATTAGCTAACATGGTCAAATATTTTATTTAAGGTCTATATTTAAATATTTAAAAAAAAATCATACATCTTGCTTACACTCAAAAGTGAGAATGTAATAAAGTTGATATCAAATTATGTGGCTTAATATGGACATCAAAATAGTTTTTTGTTTGTTTGTTTGTTTATGTGAATCATGAGATGACAACACCACTAACTTGTGGCTTGAGTAGCTGCAACCCAAGGACATCTAAGTTGTCAAAATCACCAAGGGATCACACCTGCACCTGGCTTGGGCTACACCAGCTATTAGCATGGTTGGATTTTTTCCCACAAGGTTTCAAACTAGTGAGCTTCACATCACGAAGTGCATAAACAAAACACCCTGTCACCGTCTACTCTATGCCCCATTGGTGGACATCAAAATAGTTTATTTATGGTTAAGGGTGAAATATTTTTTCGGTTATTAATATACATTTTATTAAATACCAAATTATAACTATAGGTTAAATAAAAAAGGAATCACACATCTACTCCATATAAGGTTGTAATATCAACAACAAACCAAGCTAGTATAGTGAGAGTAAGACTATTGATTTTTTATAATGACTTCTTTAAAAACCTCTACAAGACACTTGATTCGAGATCTTAAGAGTATAAGAAACTTGAGTCAACATTGGGATCTTTACTATTTTATAAAATTGAAGTTTTTTATGTCTTTACCATGGTAGTTGAAGATTTCCCCAAAAAAACTAAGAAAGAAAAACTACAAGTATAATATTGAAGATGCACTTTTCAACTACATTAATATTTCGTGAAATATAAACCATGAATACTTAACACTATTTCAATATGAAACATCATGGAGTCATTCCTAATGGTGTTGATTTTAATATAATTATGTGACAAGTGACGAGTGACGAGCACAGGCACATCAAAACAAAAATAGTTCAGGATTGACTCATACATGATGCGTAAGCTGAAACTGATACCTTTAGAGTATTCATTTGATCATATAGAATACATGACATACATTAAAATATTGTATATGGAGAAAATTAACAGATGTTCGACCACATTACCTCATCAATTATTCAAAACAAAATAAATAGAACCAATGTTGGACAAACCTACATGCTCTGACCATCATGGCATTGCCTAGAAAAGTGATCATTGGTGGCAATTGAAGGCATGCCCCATGGTGGCCTCACTCTCTCAATTATATTCATAAGCCACATTGAATCAATTTTGGAGTACGCTGCATGGTCTTAGAATCGTGGCACTTCCAGACAAGGGAGTCTACATAATTTATGTGGCAACCACCCATTCAACTTGATTTAGGGTTTGTAGGTTAACAAGCGTTTCTAGCTTTAAATACAAATATAGGTTTTTTAACTAGACAAACACCAAAGTCATATTTATTAGTGTTGTAAGCTTGACCTCTACATCTAGATGCCCTCATAGCTACATTATGACGCTAGAGGGAACTTATGGGATGGAAACTTGGTCAATGTGTGAAACTTGTTATACCCCATTAGTAGCCATAAGCTTCATGGGCAAAGATTAAGCATGCATTATTCCTTTAGTTTCTTTGATCAAATATCATGCAAGCCATAGATTAAAAGTGAGTTATATATAGTATGTCATCCAATAATAAAGGATGGATTTTCTCATCAAAGGATTAGTGGATTAGGTGTAACTTTTGGTTCACTGCCAAGCACTAAATAAAAAAATATTGTTCACTGGTATTAACATGAAAATGGGAGGGACTATTTTGGAGGGGTCTGCAGATATTTGTTTATGCAATGTTATTAAATGTGGTTATAGTGTTAATGTTAAGTGCTTTCCTTGATGTGAATATTCTTTGTTGTAGTTGAGCTGTATATTTTCCATGTCAAGATCATTGAGAATTACCCATGAAATAGGTGCTTGCTACATAGGTTTTGTTAATCTATCGATGTTTGACTAGTGGAGAATTATCTAATCAGTGGATCATAAAAATTTAGCTATTCAACTTTTTCCTTCTTGGATCTGTTCTAACATGAAAATCTTAATTCTTTATCTCCTAGAAACATTTGATTTTTGTAAATATCCACTTAGAAGATTTTGTTTTATTTCTTAATTTGTAACTTTTGAATTTTCTTCAACATCATACTTCATACATAGTTTCCGGATTTGCAAACAGAAAAAAAATGATGCAAATAATATATCTCCCATAAATAAATCATCTTATAAAATCAACAATGGTGATTTGTTCTAGATCCGACAAAGAAGAATTGCACAAAGAGGATTCAAATAAAACATCATATACAAATGTTGAAAGAACAACAAGAAGTGTTTATTACTGGATTTTAAAAACAATTCCAGCACTTTCTTATTGCTTTCCACTGTATGTTCAAGTTGTCATTCAAAGGGCCAGTATAAGTCTCAATGTAAATATATAAAACCTTATTTATTAATCTCTATTCTTACTCTGTCCAACTTTATGCATAAGAAGTCCACATGGTCTATACTAAACAACTATTTTGTTATTGCTCTATTAAACTAAAGACTATTTGTTACCCATTTATCTCATGAATTTCTATTGTCTTTCATCAAAATACTGATTATTCCCTATTCTTATTATTCACCAAAGCTTATACTCTCAATTTTAACGGATTACGAAGGACATCAACTTGAGTCTCTGTATAATTGCCCATTGGTTCGTAACAAGAAGTATCATTCCAGTGTGCTTTCTAATCTCGGTTTTGTTCTCGTTTGATGAACAGGTTGCAGTCCAAACTCCACAACAAAAAGGAGAAGTGCATTCTTCAAATGCAGCAGGGTTATTGACTTCTGGAATAACATGGGCTATTTCTTTCTCTATTAGATTTCCATTAGGAGGAGAATCCCTGATGGAATCCTTTATGTAACACCATCATCCATATTTTTCATCATTTTCACCCAACCAATCCAGGTCTAGGTGGCTGTGGCTGTTTTCAGTGGTCTATTTCAGGCCTTCCAGGTGAGCTAACATGCCCGATTCAAATGCTGCGAGCGCTAGATTAAACTAATTTGCGGAAGCATTCGAATTCCTGCTTGAGAAGAGCAGGTAGGGGATGGAAATGATGACCGAAAACCTGACCCCAATTGTTTCATAGTCCCTGCGAATGAAATTAAGAAGTCTGTGAATGTGGGTGCCACACACTTCAATCAGGACACGCTGCAGCAACGCCTGTTGACACTTATGGAGGACGCGACCGAGAGTTGGACGTACGCCATATTCCGGGAGTTGTCCTCCGAAGTTAGTGACAAACTGGCGCTTGATGGGGCGACGACTACTACAAGGGTTCCCGCCAAGGGCGAGCCATGAAGAAGGTTGCCAGTGTGGGTGCGCGCAAGCGGAGACTCGAACTTGAGCTACACCTACAATGATGACACCCAGGTGGTAAAAAATGATGGGAAGCGAAGGACGAAACACCTTCGGTCTAATGTAATTATATAATGCAGTCATAATATTTTTCTAATATAAAAATAACTAGTATATTTCAGGGGTAGGGGAAGCGAAAATGGAAGAAGAAGAGATTAAATTTTGATTATGGATAAATTTTTTATTATATATAAATGTATTAATGTAAAATTAACAATTTATTTAAAATAAGTGTTGCAGGGCTGTCTAGTGCATGCCACTCAAATTAGAAATTATGCTCTAGAAAAAATTGCATAACCCTAAAGCATGTGAAGGGAACAATGAAAAAATACATATATATATATATATATATTATGGATGTAGTCTTCACTTCATACTTATCTAACACTTCTTATGATTAAAAAAGTAAAATGAAATTAAGAACTATTATAGGGGTGAAAAGAGGTGAAATTTTTTTTCCAAAAAAAACAATCTTGGTTGGTGTGATTGAATGATGAAGCCCTACACTCTCTTATTAGTAAGAATTTGATGATGCCCTGATCCAACATGACTACAAAATGTGAAACACATTGATCCATCTATTTGGCCTAGTTAAAGGCTAGAGATGAAAATATGTCAACAATGAAGAATATTACAAGCATTTGTAGGACAAGGTAGCATCAATATGTTAGTGATGAATAATATTACCACCATTTGTATGACAACATAGCATAAATATAGACGACGACACACAAACATGTGTTATTCACAATTAGTCACAATTGTAAGTACTTAGTGCATACATGTGAAAAGCGGATAGAAACAACGTTGCAAAGAAAATATAACTAACTGGAAAAAAACAATGAAATCAATAAGTTGTGTCTAGCACATAGCACAATCTTGGTTCGTCTCATAATGATAACATGGTGTGATTATATAAAAACAACTTTTTGTAATAGTCAATAGTTCACTTAGGTAACCAAATCATATAGAGTCGAAGTTAAATGATGGTAAGAACTACTTAAATGTGGAGAGTTTTATATACTTATTTTTAATCCATTGGAAAAAAACATTATATGATACTCTATACACTGCAACTACCTTTTGATGCAAAATTTCTGTCTTTTCTAAGCTTCATGTAAAAGAAGTAGAGCCATTGTTTGCAAGATTTCCAGTCTTCGATGTCCTTCATCTTTAGATGGAGTTTAGGGTATGGTAGAAGCAAGTAAAATATGAAATTAGATGTAGATGGAAAGGAGTTGTAGAATTTGAATATATATATTTATAGAAAACAACTACTTTCATAGATGCATATGGTTGTGGATGTATTATAAATGTGGGAAACACCTAAGCTCAAGGTTTAGGGCTCAAATGTAACTCTCTGCTTATCAGACGCCAATGTTGTCATTGTGCCTTGGAAGATATGCCATAACAACTTACAAAATTTCTCCCATCAGTGAGATTACTTTATAATTTAGTCAAAATCATCTTACATTTGTTATTGTAGAAAAATGCATTTATGTCACTATATCTAAAATGACTCTCACTTTTACTTTCACAAAATTAATATAAAATCAAATAAGTTAAAATATAAACCCATTTGAAACCCTTAGTTTTCTAATATTAAGTAGTAAGTTCCATATGTCAATAAACAATGTTTGGAAGCTTCAAAAGAAGGTAAAGGAGAGAGTTTAGTGCACATCTACGTCATAAAAATTGATATAAAAGTGTAACTTATCAACTAATAATTTAGAACCCAAAATGTTTACAATCACTACACTCAACTTCACTTCTATCTTAAAGCCTCTAATAAACGCCAACTCTCCATATATTAACAACTCTACACTACCCCAAATAATATGAAATTCCCATTTTAATAAAAACATCGCATACTACAACCACAAATATAAATGAAATAAAAACACCCCTTTTAATAAAACCACAAACATAAATTACATAAAAACACCCCTTTTAATAAAACCCCACACATAAATTACATAAAGACTCCCCTATTCATAAAATGACAAACATACATGTATGCATCGTATGTTTGCATCATAATCTTAAAAGTGGCTTATATTCATTCATGTGACTTTCCTATTTATAATCACTTTCAAAAGAAACTTAATCATGTGACTTGTCTATTTATAATCACCTTCAAAAGAAACTTAATAGAATGTTGATGCCTACTAATCATTGCATTGTTAGGTGCATTTAAGTACATTATATAGATGAAATACAGAATGTAGAATGGCTGGTGTGAACCTTTCGTGAGTAGGCTTATCTGAAGAATGTTTGGGAATAAACAAAAAAATATTAAAGTAGACCTATAGTAGTTTGTGTGCCAAATGTTTCTTAAAATGCCCATCAAATTAAATAAACTCAAAAATTTCATGGATTTTTTCCAAGATACTCTGGGTGGGTATCTTACATAGGAGGTCTTAAGGTGGATGTTGTTGTGTTGCTCTTAAGAAGAAAACATATTCAAATGCCAAGTCAAAATCCGAGACAAATATCGCATGAATCATGATAAGATAAGTGTATCATTAATATAAGGTCATATTTTTATATCGGAGTTGTCTATAATGTGATTTTTTGGAGATTCTGGTGACGGAATCCGGCGGAAGAAATTAAGGTTAAATCTTAATTTGTTGCAGTAAAAATGGTTTTTTAATTGCATATTTGGATTCAGCACCCTGAAAAACCCCTGGGACGCTTTGATTGTGCAGAAACTAGCTATCAAACTTGCGATTCCAATAAATTGCTGCCGGATTTTGATCGGAAAGACTTTCAAAAAGTCGCATTATAGACAACTGCTTTTACATCCCAAATTTGATGCTTTTGAAAAATGGCAGGTTATATTTTTCTTCAAATTTGAGATTCCCGACTATTTGGATTCTTTGGGTTGGCATAACTGATGCAGGTGAATTCGAGATTCCAAGTCATATTCGAGATTCCAAGTCATCCTTCCCGACTATTTGGATTCTTTGGGTTGGCATAACTGATGCAGGTGAATTCGAGATTCCAAGTCATCATTTTTCTTGAAGAAAAGCTAAAAAATGTTTCAATATGGTAAAGGGCTTTTAATTCCTTAATTATAAATATTTTTAGATTTTTTTTTAATTATTATTATAAAATAGATTTAGAAAAGTTAACAAAGTTGTTTTGAAAAAAATAGAGATTTATAGAATAAATTATGAGAGTTTTAGTGAATACATAGTAAGAGTTTTAAGGAATAAATTACAGAGCGATTTATGGATTTACTAAAAGATAATTTTCTTATAACTTTGTATTTAATAATTGTAAGCATGAGGGAAAATGTGAGATCAACCAAGAGAGGAGTGAATACTTCTGTAATTATTTTGTAATTGTATGGACATAATTTTATTAATGAAAGTAATTTTCATTATATTCATGAATTATGTGGTGTATCTATGTGATTGATAATAGTTCTAATTTATGCATGCTCTAGAATTCACTTTAAGTAAAGTAGAATTTTTATATGAAATACTTTTGCAGAAAAAATTAAGAGCTTGATGATGAAGTGATTTGTCGTGTGATCACGGTGAATTTCTAGGAAAAGTCGAATTTTCCTGCATCAAGTGGTATCGAAACTGGTACACTTTTTGGAAATGAGGATTGCAACCAGAATATGGACGACTTCCAACAAGTAGCGATTAGGTAGAAGTTGTCAGAGGACAGTTCCATAGTGAGTGTGGGTAGAATTTCCAAGAGATGGTTCCAAATAAGGAATCATAAATACCAAAAGGCTAAGCATGGGAGAAAGCTTGGTGAGGTATTGGAAGCAAGTACAAAGTTTGCTATAGAGGAGAGGTTTGGTTGCAATTCATTGTTGAGTATGGAGAAGCTCGCAAAGATAGAGAGAAGGATGACCACAAAGGGTCATTACGAAGGTTCAGGTGAAAGCCAGTGGAGAAGGAAGGAAGATGGTAAATGACATCAAGAAGAAAACAAGTGATGAAGAGTTTAATTGGGAACTTGCGGAAATGAGAGCACGATTGAATGTGCTTATGGAACTACTACAACAAGAAGTTGAAGACCATAAATGCAGATGGATTTTTAAGAAGAAAGTTAAATGGTCGGTTAAGAAATTGTTTGCAAGGAAACTGCAAAGGAAGATGAGGCACATGATAAGAACCTTGTTGAAAGAAGGGGAAATAAAAGCAGTTGAGTATGAGGAAGAAAAAGTGCATTATTGTGAACCAGAGAAAGGGTCGTTGCTTGGTGAAGAAGAGGATATAACAGTGGATGAGATCCAAGAATCTCATATTTATGAAACTAATGAATTTTCTGTGAATGCAGGCATAAAAATTGAAGATAAGCATGAAGAGATAATTAAAGAAGTAGAAAACAATCTATTTCCTAATGATAACGTTAAACCTCAAGTAAAACATTCAAATTTAGTGTTTAATGATTTTGAGGAGGAGATGAGATATTTAGAGGAATGGCTAGTAAGAGATGCATGTGACTGCATTGAGGTTGCATGAATAGTTCAAGTTAATTTAGAGAAACATATCAAAGTGTCATACACCAGTTGTATGGAGGAAGAGAGTATTGAAAATAGCAACAAGAAATGCTAAAAATAACATTGCTAAAGATAGAATTTCAGGATATTGTAATTTTAATTTGTCCTTGAATTAAAATTGAGAATTAAAATTCGAATTTAGTCTCACTAGTTGTTTGAAAAATAATTAATTAATTCATCCTGAGTTAATTAGTTGGAGAAATTCAAACATGAAGTCTTTGTGAAGTCATGCAACAGTTATCCCTTTGATTGAGGAAGTTATCCATTAATTAAGGAGATAAGGATGAGTTGTAATTAGTTAGGTTAGTTAACTGAGTTAAGTCTAGTTAAATTAGTTCCAAAGAGTTTGAGGAACTAATTGTGAGTTCAGTCAGTTAATGCATGCATGCATGAAACTAGTGTACTCCAAATAATTGAGGATTCTCTCATAAATAACTCATGCATGTCAGTTCAGACAAAGACCTAGTTCAGATTAAAGACAGGGCCATTGTGCTATCAGTTGGAGGAATTTTCCTATAAAGGAAACTCATCCATGCAGAAGGAACAAGGTTCCTTGAGGATTACGCAGTTTTACAGGGTGTGAGATCAGTGTGAGTGATTAGTGTTACACTTGGTCACAATAGGATTACCCGTGAGAAACAACGCAAGGAAATAGGAGGCTTGGAGGGCAGAGGAGAAGGTTCGTGAGAAGCCTTGTTTGCCTGTGAGCATCTAGGAGGATTGTATTGAGAGCTGGCTAGCTGTGAGAGCTAAAGCTTTGTGTATTCTTGATGTATTTCCACCTTGTATGATAATACAGATTGCAGGGTTTTTAGCTGAGGCTTTCCCTAGACTATTCTTCTGTGTTTCATGTGTATTGATTCTTCTTCTTTGTTACATGTGTTTCGCTTGATCTTGCTCAAATCTATTAAGCTTCCGCAAGTTTGATTGTAGTAGTAGATTAAGTATTTTGCTTTAGTTATATTGCATAATCAGGTTAATCTACAGTGAGAATTTCTACATGGTATCAGAGCAAAGGTGATTAGAGCTGTGAACAATATATTGAGAAGGGAAATTCGAAGTTTGAAGTTCGGGATTGAAGGTACAAATCAAATTCATCTCATACTTTAGGTTGGTCAATGGAATTCTATGGCTTGAGACTTGAGTATGCCTTGGATGGCAGCTCGAATTACATAGCATGGAAAGATCGCATGGAAGCGGTATTAGAAGACAATGTTTTGAAGGATTTCATTGATCAAGAAATCCCCAAGCTAGCTGCAACTAATGCACAAGAGTTGGCTGAATGGAAGAAGTGTGTGGCGAGGGCGAGACGGATCATCCTTGAGGGAGTTCGAGACCATATTGTCTCGAGTCTCCATGGGAAGGAGACTCCATTTTCAATGTGGAAGACATTGAAGGAACTATATCAGAACAACAACGACTAGAGGAAGTTGGCGCTGAAGGACAAGCTTTGGAAAATCCAGTGTGAAAAGGGTGACACTATTTCTACATATTTGAACAAGCTCACCACCTACAGAGATGAGCTTGGAAGTCTAGGAATAACGACAGTCGATGATGATATGGTGAGTCTTGCTCTCCTCGGTCTTCCTAAGAGCTGGCATAGCTACCAAGACTCAGTGAATGGAAGAGAGAAACTGCCAGATTGGGAATGACTGTGGTCGGATCTGATGTAGGAGGAGATCAAGAGGAGCACCAGAGATGGTTCTTCATCTAAGCATGATGATGAAGAAAAATAGCCTTAGCAAGTAAGGCAAGGAAAGGGAAGGAGAAGGATTATCATCCCAAATCGAGTTCTTCTCATGGAGGGAAGAAGGGTGACAAATATAAAGTGAGATGCTTAATTGTTATGAGATGGGTTATTATGTGACTAATTTCCCATCGAAGAAGTCCAAGAAGGGATCCTCGAATGGATCTGAAGGTGAGGCATTAGCCTCTCAGTTCGAAATGGACTTCACCCTCATCGCATGCATGGTGTCTCCGATGATGGGTTGTGGTTGGTTTCTTGACAGTGGAGCCTCATTCCACATGACCGACGATACAAGTTTATTCAGTACCTTGGAGGAGAAATACCTCAAGATACTCATAGAGATGGGTGACGATGAAAGGTATAATGTTTCAGGAGTGGGCACAATTGCTTTTCAGAGGGAGCATGGAGCTTCTATCACCTTGACAGATGTGAAGTATGTGCTTGGACTGAAGAAGAACTTGGTATCGATCGTGATGTTGGAGGACAAAGGCTACGATGTCGTCTTTAGTAAGGGAAAGGTTTTCCTTATACACATCACCACGGGACAGGTGAAACCGATCAGTTCACAGGTACAAAACCTGTATGCTCTTGAGGTTCAAGATGCATGCAAAGCCTTAAGGAGCAAGGCCAATGTTAGAGACTTGGTGGTTGAGAGGGAGAGTTAATTACCTCTCAACATGCAGCACCAGAAGAAGTCTCAGACAATTGTGGAGGAGCCACAATTGAAGAAGTCAACAGAGGGATCATATGCAACCATACCTCCAGGTGTGAGGTGGGGTGATGTGAAGTGATAGTCCCATGAAGGCTGAAATAGGGGCAAAATCCTTGAGGTACGCAACCTTTTTTATTAGACCTTGCTATGGGAGCCCCGATGAGGAGTAGCAGGACTGCCTGAGTGGGTAGAGACAGATGCGAATGGAGTAGCAGAGGGAGCTTCAGCATCAGAGGGTGTTTCTAGCCCAAGAGGGAGGTTAGTTGGGAGATTAGTTACTTACTTCTCAGTAACTGAGTTGCAGTGTAGCAGTGGGCAGCACGATGCAACATGATGAGAGGAGGTGTAGTGCAGATGCAATGTTGGGAGATATGACCAACAACAGCACGGATGCAGGAGGAGGAATCAGTAGGATTGATGCAGTCAAAGATCAAAGTGATAGAGGCTAGAGCAATCAGATACCGAAGAGCACAAAGTTGCAAAGTTTTCAGTCGACAGAGGCACTAGTAGTCAGAGACTTTGATGACAAAGGCATCATTCTGATTCAGGTTGGATATTTTTTTTGTTTCTAGAGTTGCTGAAGCAACAACACCAGAGAGAAGTGTTGCATGCAGAACATTCCAAAGGTTTAGGATCGAGATCGAGTTGAATTCCTTTCTTGTTGAGAGGGAGTGTTGAAAATAGCGACAAGAAATGCTAAAAATAACATTGCTAAAGATAGCATTTCAGGATATTCCAATTTTAATTTGTCCTTGAATTAAAATTGAGAATTAAAATTCGAATTTAGTCTCACCAACTATTTGAAAAATAATTAATTAATTCATCTTGAGTTAATTAGTTGGAGAAATTCAAACATGAAGTCTTTGTGAAGTCATGCAATAGTTATCCCTTTGATTGAGGAATCTATCCCTTAATTAAGGAGATAAGGATGAGTTGTAATTCGTTAGCTCAGTTAACTGAGTTAAGTCCAGTTAAATTAGTTCTAAACAATTTGAGGAACTAATTGTGAGTTTAGTCAGTTAATGCATGCATGCATGAAACTAGTGTACTCTAGATAACTGAGGCTTCTCTCATAAATAACTCATGCATGTCAGTTCAGACAAAGACCTAGTTGAGATTAAAGACAGGGACATTGTACTATCAATTGGAGAAATTTTCCTATAAAGGAAATTCATCCATGCAGAAGGAACAAGGTTCCTTGAGGATTGCGCAGTTTTACAGGGTGTGAGATCAGTGTTACACTTGGTAATAGTAGGATCACCCAAGAGAAACAACACAAGGAAATAGGAGGCTTGGAGGGCAGAGGAGAAGGTTTTGAGAAGCCTTGTTTTCTTGTGAGCATCCAGGAGGATTGTACTAGAGCTAGCTAGCTGTGAGAGCTAAAGCTTTGTGTAATCTTGATGTATTTCCACCTTGTATGATAATATAGATAGTGGGGTTTTTAGCTGAGGCTTTCCCCAGATTATTCTTCTATGTTTCATGTGTATTGATTCTTTTTCTCTGTTATATGTGTTCCGCTTAATCTTGCTCAAATCTATTAAGCTTCCACAAGTTTGATTGTAGAAGTAGATTAAGTATTTTGCTTTAGTTGTATTGCATAATCAGGTTAATCTACAATGATAATTTCTATAGAGAGCATGCAACAAATGAAAGTTGACAACAAAATATTTCAACAAACAATCATAAATTTGGATGAAGAAATTAATGAGATTTGGATGTTGATGGAGAGATTGTTCAAACAGAGGTACTGTAGAAGGAAGAACAACCAAATCAAAGGAAAGTTGCAATTTAAAGTTTGGAAACCTGGAGAGACAAAGGCAACAACAATTGAAGAAGTTGAGCAACAACATAATGAAGTGGATGGCAAATTACAAACTAAATTTTGGGATCCAGGAAGATTTAACAATTAATGACACATGATTGGGAGGTCATGAATTTTTTCTACCTTGGGAGTCTCATGTGGGAGCATTAGAGCTTCAAAGCCATTAAGATATTTTGAAGAAAAGCTACAAAATGGGTTTCAATATTATAAAGAAATTTGAATTCCTTAATTGTAAATATTCTTAGTTTCTTTTAATTATTATAGAATAGTTTTAGAAAAGCTATGGATAAGAGAGATTTTTTCCATCTCGCAAAAACAAAGTTGCCTTGAAAAGAATGTGAGATTTATGGAATAAATCATGAGAGCTTTAGGGAATAAATCACAGAGGGATTTATGGATTTACTAAAATCTAATTTTCTTGTAACTTTGTATTTAATCATTGTAAGCATGAGGGGAAAACTAATGGCCAAACATATGTAGTATGAGGCCATAGAGAGTGAATGGAGAGAAATGAGAGTTTCCCGAGTGTATATGTATATACATATTTGCTTTAATGAAATAGAGTTTCACATATTTGTGGTGCTCACGAATTGTCTTTGTATGAATGGAAGAATTTTAATTTGTGCATGCTCTAGAATTTATTGTAAGTGAAGTAGAACTTTTATATGAAATACTTTTGCAGAAAAAATTAAGATCTTGATGATGAAGTGATTTGTCGTGTGATAGAGATGGGGAATTTCCAGGAAAAGTCGAATTTCCCTGCATCAATAACGATGCCCAAGGCAAAATATCCATTATATAATGGACATTTGGAAATTTGGATTAGAGGTGTGAATAATAACTTATTGAGTTTGAAAGAAATTTGGGGTTTCTAAAGGAACTTGTGGTTTTCACATACAAGTACACATATAGTTAGGAAAGAAAATTTTGAGGTTTCCACCTAATAACATGCATACAATTTGGGGTTTCGTTTGTCTAAGAATGCATACAAGAATAATCAAAGGGTAATTTAGTGAAGCTTATTTCCTATGATTTTTTTACTTTTCTTTCACTTTTCCTTAGTATACTTGTGCTCCTAAGAGTGTGAATAAACTTAGATGTAATAAGCAAACAAGCATAAACAAAGTTATAATAAGTTTTTATTGAAGCTAATCATCAATTCCTTTATAATGTGGTGAATTAATCATTTCAGGCTATGTATGGGAGCAATCAGTTATAAGTTCTTCACATAAAATTTCCTTTTAAAATATAAGAAAAAGTATTAAAACTCACAATCAAAGGGGATTAGTAATACAACCAACTCCAATAAAACTAATTAGTTAAAAAGACTTAAAATATAATATTGTCAATCTCATCCAAAAGATTAAAGTGGAACATCATAAATTAAAAGACATAATAAAGAATATTAAGAACAAAATATCATTAGCAATGAAAAACCACAATCAATAAAAGTTGAACTCCTTAAGCAGTGAAATAATAAATTATAGACTCATAGAAATAATGCACTAAGAATTAGAGATAGACATTTTGGTAAGGCCTATTTAGTTTGACCTATCAAAATAAAATGGATATGGGTAGTTGTTGTGGCTTCAATAGATGTATAAATCATCAAAATCAATTTGAAAAATTTTTGTTTCATTTTTTAATTTTAAAAGTTAAATAATATTGTTTATTAAGCAAAACATGTATTAAAATTGGATTAGTGTAACAATTGCAAAAAAGTGTCT